>PVKS010004155.1:79548-96229 GCA_004027875.1 Aplodontia rufa
AGAGAGTGAGAGAGAGAGAGAGAATCAATTTTATTTAGTTTTTCATGTGGCTTTTGTTACTCTGATACTTTGTTGTGTAGCTGGTTCTAGGGTTCAAACCCAGATGCACGCATATGCCAGGCAAGCACCTTAACCACAGAACCACTGCTCCAGCCCCTAGATTTGCCTTTTAAAAAGTAACTCATAAAACAAATGACCAATTTGTAATCTTTTGAATTTTTCTTCCTTTTTACCTTAGCAAAATGTATTTAAGGTTCATCCACATTGGTAAATCAATGGGTAAATCAATCATCCATTTTTCACTATTGCTCAGCTTCTGCTGTTTAGATGCACCATGCTTTATATATTTACCAACAAAAAAATACTGGTATTGGAAATTATGGATAAAGTTACTATAGGTGTTGACATTCTGAGTTCGGAGTATAAATATAAATTTTCCATTCTTTTAGTAGAAACTCAGGAATGGGATGTTGGGCCACAGATAAATATAAGTAATATACATATTTATGAAATTGCCAAATGATTTCCCTATGTGGATACTATTTTACATTCCCAAAACAAACATATGAGCTTCTATAACCCTATATCCTCATTAGCATTTAGCATTATCATTTTTAATTAGTATTTTAATTGTATAAATTGATGGGTTCCAATATGATACTTCCATATGTGTTTACACTATGTAATGATCAAATCAGTATAGTCAACATTGCCACTTCATGTACTTGTTCAAATATTTGATTAACACACTATAAGTGTGCATACTTATGGGGGGCAATATTCATTCATTACATGTATATAAACAATTATTCACATTTGGAGTAACTGAAAGGGAAGCAGAGAAAGGTCTCTTTCATTTTTTACTCCTTTATTTATTAGTTATTCATTCTGAATTTCTGATAAGTTTATATTGGTATCTTACCATAATTTTAATTTGTATTTCCTAAATGACTACACTTATTAAGCATCTTTTCATGTTTTTTTTAAATCCATATAGCTTCCAATTGTCTCTCTATGGAGACCTTTTGACTATTTATTTTCAAACTAAGTTCCTAACTTTCTAACTGTGAAGCTTTGTGAGTTCCTTTATAATTTCTAGATACAATGACTTTATCAGATAGGTGATATACATTTACAGCCAGTTTATGGAATGTGTTTTCATTTGCTAATCAATAATTTTCATACTGCAAAAGTTTTTATTATCATCTAAGTATAGTTTGCCAACTTCTTATTTTATGGATTGTGGTCCTAGTGTTGTATTTTAAAAATCCTTTCCAAGGGCCTGGAGCAGTGTCTCAGCGGTTATAGCGCTTGCCTGGCATGCATGGGGACACAATTTCAAACCCCAGGACCATGTACACAAGGAAGTGTTGGAACAATGAAAGCCACATGAAATACTAAATAAAAAATTGATTCTCTTTCTCTCTCATTGCCCCTCTCTCTAAAAAAAAATACCAAACAAAACAACAACAACAAAAATAACAAAAACCTGTCCAAGACAAGGTCATGCAGGTTTTTCTCCAAAAGTTTTGTGATTTTATATTTAGATTATGATCTATTTTGAATTAATGTTATATAATATATGATGTGTCAAGATTCACTTTTTCCTTTATATATAAATATTCAAATTTTCCAGCACAATTTGTTGAAATAACAATTATTTTTTAAATTGGTTTTCTACTTTTATCCAATTAGTTGGCTATTATATACTCTTTTGCATTGATCTATGTGTTATATCTGGAAATC
This sequence comes from Aplodontia rufa, assembly GCA_004027875.1. Lineage (NCBI taxonomy): Eukaryota > Metazoa > Chordata > Mammalia > Rodentia > Aplodontiidae > Aplodontia > Aplodontia rufa. Next base: position 81,295 of record PVKS010004155.1, read on the forward strand.
AGGTAGTGAAATCAGGTAGTGAACTTTATTCATATTTCAAGATGATATTGGCTATTTTAGCTTTTCCATAAAAATTTATGATCTTCCTGTTCATAAATATACATAGAACTGTACTGCTACTTTGCTCAGTATTGTTTTGAATCTATAGATCAAAAGGGTAGAATTCACCTTTTGGTAAAATCTTGTAGTCCATGAATAGGAACTGATCCTTCAATAATTGAAGGATCTTCCTTCGTGTTTTGTAATTATTAGCATATGGATTTTACAGATAATTTGTTGGATTTAAATCTGGGCATTTCTTTCTTTTTATTTTTCTTTCCTTTTATTCTTTTTTGTTTTGTATTGTTTTGCTGTGACCACCATAACAAAAATACCATAGGTACTATGTGTCTCAACAACAGAATGATTTTCTCACAGCTCTGGACACCAGAACCCCAGATCAAAGTGTCAGCAGAGGTGGTATCTCCTGAGGCCCCTCATGGACTTGCTGATGGCTGTCTTCTCAATTTCTTCTAATATGGTTTTTCCTCTATACACACACATGCATAGAGTTTCTCTGTCTCCAAATTGCCTCTTCCAATAAGACCAGTCAGATTGCATTACTGGCCAATATAATGGCTTTATTTAAAGTTAATGACCACACTAATGACCCTGTCTCAGGTACAGTCACACTGGGACATACTAGGGCTTAGGCCTTCAGCTTATAGATTTGAAAGGTATACAATTCAGCCCATCCTTCTTTCTTTTTCTTTCCTTCATTCTTTTCATCCTTCCTTCTTTCCTTTTCACATTTGGTATTATTGTAAATGCCACTGCTTTTAAAAAATATTTAAAATTCTATTCATTCATTGTTAATATATAGAAATAATTTTGATTTTTATGAGGACTTATAAAACAAATAGCATTGCAGGAAGTCCACAATTCTTCTTAGAGCCTTAAACTTAGGAATCATAATTATCTGAGCTCTCTTGTCAATTTCTTCTGACATCTGTGCTATATCTGAGTCATGATAATATTATTTCTTTTGTCTCTATTTCTTCTTACTTTTTAAATGCCTATCATTTTGATGAAAGGCAGACATTGTATAAGGAACAGCAGAAACTGGGAAATTTTCAAGTCTGGATATTCGTGTTTCCTTCTACTAGTGTTTTAGGGTGGGGTTCACTTAATATACTTAGGGGTTAGACTAGGTGTGATGTACGCTGTTGCTATGGCTACTCTCATTGACAATCAGATTTAAAATTTCTGTAACAATATCTTGTACTTATCATGGGGGATGTTTTACCTAAGCCACATCTCTTTGATTCTGACATTAAGAGCTTCAGTATGTCCTGTGCTTCAAAGAAAGCTCCACATACATTTTTATCCCTATCCTGATACTTTTCCACCAATATTGTGATGTTATTTATTTTTTGAGGCTTGTTGGCTTATGGGAGCTGGTATGCTCATTGCTTTTCTGACTAAACCTCGGTCTTGGGCATGCAATGCGGCCATGGGTGTAGGAGGCATGGTCTTTGCCAATCTTCTGATCCTCTCTGCTATACTGAGGGTTAGGCGGAGACAGCGTTGACCTTCGCTTAGGAAGAGCCATATTTTTTCTCCTATTCTCATTTCCAGTTCTATGCATTTTTACCAGTGATTTAGGGATTTTGAGGCTTCCTGTGTTGTGGGGTCCAGTTATCAAAGCATAGTGAGACCACCAGAGACCAGAGTAGAAAGAGAGAAAAAAATTATTTTGGAGAAAGAGAAGGAACAGAAAAAGAGAAGAAAATTCTGGTGCACCACGGCCACTGCTCCAAAGCAAAGTTCAGGGAGAGCAGCAGCCCTGAGTGACCCAAGCAGGCTGCTTTTAAAGGAAAAAAAATTGGCAGGCTTACAAACAGGCTTACAAAAGGGGTCTTTCTCCAAGAAATGCAAGCAGCAAGTTTCTGTTTATCTATTTCAAATTGTACCTAGCATGTGAGCAGGGCGGGCTAGGCGGGGAGCCAAACTGTCCATATCTGAAACCAGCAGCTTGTGGGAGCCTCCGGAGGGCTGCTTCCCGGAGACAGTCACAATGACCTTGACAATGATCACATTATTTTATCTCGGTATTTATGTCTATTCAGCACAACTCAGTTTTGGCATGGTCAATCTTAACTAAATATATTTGTTTTATATCAGGGGGTCTCTACCGTTTTACACCTGCCCTCCTCAGAAACAAACACTTGTGCTGTAGGGTGTAGATAAAGGGTGTTGTGTATTGAATTGTCTCCACTCCAGAACAAAATAACAAATAAACAAAAAAAATATATATGTTGGAGCCCTAACTTACAGTACCTTTGCTGGAAAAGGATCTTTATAGAGCTTTAAACTTGAAATGTTTAAGTGAGGAGATTACATTTCATGCCCTGATTCTGAATGACTGGTACCTTCTTAGAAGGGAACACATTTAGGCACTGAGGCAGACACACACAAAACTAGGAATCTGTATCACTGTGGAGGAGGTTGGGGTGATATGTCCACAGGTCAGGGCACACCAAAGATTACCAGCAACCATCAGAATCTAAACAAGAGGCATGACACCCATCCTCCCTCACAGACAAGGAGCGAACCAACTCTGCTGGCAGGCTAGTTTTGCATTTCTTGCCTCTGTAACTGTGACACAATAAATTTCTCTCATTTAAGCCCTCAGATGGTGGTACTTAGCGTCCCACGGAGCAGGAGGAGAGTCTTTGTAGAATTTCTTGCCCTTCTGCATAGTTTGATTCACTTCCTTTAGGGCTGTGTCCCTTCTTGAGTATGTTTCTGATCTTTTCCGAGAGCTGATATGGTCTTTGGAGCAGAAGAATGCAAGAAGTTCTTCATTTCCTTGCAGGGCCAGACTCATCTGTGGTCTACACTGCCTCTAGCGATTTAATTCAATTATTCTAGCTGGAATCCAATTACTAGTGTACAGCTCCACCAAGCCCAGGGAAATATGTGTCTCAGTGTGTTCACCTTCACTGCAAGAAGTGCTTCTCCTGTTTACTCTGTGGCTTTAGCCATTTGATGGTTTTGGAACAAGACATCTACTTGAAGGTAGTTCAGCTCTATTCATTGGAAGGTTCCTTCTAGCTTTGTGAATCGTGGTGCAGATTCAAAATACCCCATCTCTTTGCTAGGAGTGGATAAAACATATTTACTAAATTTTGGAGGATAATTTTTTAAATTTTTTCTGAGGAGACAGAGAGAAAGAGAATCAATTTTATTTATTTTTTTCATCAAATCTTTGTTTCTGCAACACTTAGGGATGTATGTGGTGCTAGGGTTCAAACCTGGGTCCATGTGCATGCCAGGCAAGCACTCCAACCACTGAGCCACTGCTCCAGCCCTAATAAGTATTTTTTCATGGCTCTAGAGATTGAATCTAGGGGCACTTAACCACTGAGCCACATCCTCAGCCCATTTTTTATTTTTATTTTTAATTTTGAGACAAGGTTTTATTACATTGCTTAGGCTATCACTAAGTAGCTGAGACTGGCTTTGAACTTGTGATCCTCCTTCCGCAGCCTCTGGAGGATGATTTTTTTATTGTTATTGTTTGGTTGGTTTCACATTGTTTTGTAGGACATAACATTTAGTGATAATTGTCAATCTCCACTCATGGTTTAGAATAATCAAATCATCAGCATGTACTTTTTCTTTATTTGTTTTAACCTACTTCTTCTTTTAATACTCACTTGCTTTTATTTTGTTTGGTTTGTTCTAATATACTCTCTAATATTTGCTTTACCTGAAAGACTATCCAGGAACTGAATATTTAAGTTCTTTTCCTACTATGTCAGTATTTATTTTGCATTTAAGTTTAATTGATACTTTACCTTGTCAAACAATCTCTCAGAACTTTGCAAACTCCACTGTTTATCAGTAACATAGATACTTAACATAATACAGTTTGACATTATTTTGATTCTCCTTTCTTTTAAATATCTCCTGGCTGTGTTTTCCATTCCTACTGAATCATTTAATTTGATATATCTAACTTCCAATAAAATTTGACTCAATCTCTTCCAAATTATTTCTGAATGCTATTTGTCAGGGAGGAAAAAGTCAATGTTTGCCCTTGGGCTCATTTACAAGAGACCAAAACTTTAAATTCAAAGAACGATATCTATTTTTCAGTTTCTACAGTAGAAACTTTCTCCTCTTTTCCAATTGCTGGTGCATTTAGTATTGAGCAATGCAATATTTTATCCAAGCAATGTTAACTATTTTCGTGCATTAAACTTTCTACTCTACTCTATAGCTACTTTTAAGATAATACTACATTTTATTTTTATTATAACCAGGATTACAAGAATTCTGCAACATTACTACTATAAAATTTCATTGAAATTTTATTTTGAGACCAATTTGAGTTGTAGTCCATGGGAACAATTTGAAGCTTTAAAGATGCAGAAATATGCATAGATTTTGCAATTAATTTAGATGTTTTATGAAGAAAATACATACCTGACTTTCTTCCAGTCAGTTCCTGTTTATTGCGTGGGATTTGAGTTGTTACAAATTTTCTTCACTATGGTCAGATGCTCCCTAATGAATTCTCCTTTATTTTTTTTTTTGGTATGTTCATTTAAATTAATATACTAATAAAAATTACCAAGTAGTTTGCTGTACATGACTATAGAAAAGGAAAATCAGAATACAGAAAGTAATTCATTTTAAAGATTTTATGTGGTGCTCCTTTTAAAAATTTGGAGGGTTGGTTGTGGTGCCTAAAAATAGCTATAGAAAAATACTAGCAGTGTTTGGTGGTTGACGAGGAGGGACCCGGAGTGGTTTGCAATGTGCCTGCCTTGCCTTTTGATCTAACATAAAAATGGGTAAACATTTGACTTCTGAGGTCAAACTGCAAAACTTACACATGAAATTTAAAGCCAAATCATTTTGATCATGAGAGTACGTTGATTGTAGACCATGGCTTATTTTTTGCCTCATATCTACATAATCAAGCCATTTTTCTTTGAACTTATATTTATGCAATGAGTTTTGCTAGGAATTTTACATATGCAATTTCATGGGATTGAAAGGAAGGCATTATTGTCCCTGTGTTTCTAACCAAGGACACTGATACTCAGAGACCTTAATGTGGCTTACAAACTTTTTTCATAGATGGGACTTGTTGTAATAAGTTTATGCAAACTTAGACCTACCAACCAGGAAAATGAGTCTTTATTCTCTATTTTGGCTGCTTCTTCCTGTATTTTGCACATTCTGTCCTAAATTGTCAGAAAACAACTCTTTATTTTGAAAGAGAGAAGGACTATTTCTATGTTTCACTTTAAAGTTTTTATTAAACACGAGGGTTCATTCTCATGCATAGATAAGGGTTTTCAACCATAGCGCTGTTAACTCCTGGAGCTAGATCATTCTTTGCCTGGGGAGGGCTCTTTTATGAATTCTGCACATTCTGGAATTTTAGCAATTTTGCTCTTCTCTACTCACTAGATGTTAGGAATACCTACTGAGCTCTAATAACCAAAAATCTAATAATTTCCAAATTTTCTTGGGATGAACCATCCAGGATTGAGCACCATGGATTGATAGAAAAGTGATATTGTATAGATCTGATAGCTAAGGTGGGATTTCTGTTTTCTTAATGAAAATAAATACACACACACACACACACACACACACACACACACATATATATATATATATTTCTTTTTACAAATGTCAACTAGTCAGAATGTACCACTTTGAGAGGGCAATTTGAAGAGGTTATTGAAGTGTAGAAAATAAAGGAAGCATGACTTGCAGAGTGCTTTGATGTATATGATATTCTCCTATTTCCAGTTAAATTTTGTCTTATTACCCAAAATATTTGTGAAATATGAATTATTTGCTATGGATGAAATGTTAGATATACTATATGGCCCAATCAAAGAAATAGTAATAAGGAATTGTAACTCATATTCAAAACTTTTCTTTTTTACATCATCACTAACACATTCTAAGTTATTTTAATCTCTTTATAAATATATGCAAGGAAAAAAGTGAGTATACTCATCCCATCTACTATTGAACAATCTCCCTTTGAGAGCTAGCTAATTCCACCTTATAGTTTCATCCTCTAAGTTGATTCCTTCAGTGTAAATTTATGTTGCTTATATAATCTATCAAAATTCTTGCTTTTTATTCTCTTTCAGTAATTATTTTTTCTCAGCATGTATATTTCTTGATTCAATTCATTAAAAAAAGAACAAAACCCAAAGTAATTGCTTTTATCACTTTTCTTAGTGCTATAATGTCTCTCAGGGTATTACTTTTAATTTAAAAAATTATTTAGATGACATATTGACATGAAGCAATAGAAAACGTGACGCATTTTTTGAGCTATGAATAAAGGGCCATTGAAATACATCCGTGCGCTTCCATGATGGCATATATGAAAAAGTCAAAGTGTAACTGGCTAATTATTTCCTTTGCTAAGCTAAGGTAAGCATTTCTCTTTGAACTGTGTGTTACAGAGAACAGTTTGATAAGGAAATCATAAAAGTCTGTCCTCAACTAAACACATTTCAAAATAGCTTCACTCAGATGTTACTGGAAAGAAAAATGCGTGTTTGTTGAAATGTCCTCGCAGGGAGACAGACAAACTGCGCTTCCTCACATTTAAACACTTGCAGCTTTCATTGAGCTATGATTCACCCGCTGCTTCATAGAAAGCCGTATCAATTGGAGCTGAGATAAGCAGTTTACGATATCAAATAGATAAATGGAGGGGAACCATCACTCTCTGTCAGAAAGTAGGGTTAGGCAAGCCAATTTCCATACGTTACATTTCCCGGTGGCGTTTTTATGTTTGTAGCTCCTACCTTTCTTTGGAGCACTGACGTTGAACGCATTTTTCCTGCTTATCTCTGGCTTGTGTTGAAGAAGTCCAAAGCTCACAACTGTATTTCTCCTTGACACTTGCCGAACATTGACGCATGAGAGCCATAGAGAGTGACAACCAAGCACAAAGGAAGCATCAATTTGCTGAAGAAAATCTGTAGATATTCTCTCTGAAGTAATTTACTCTATTTTTCATTACCTTTAGAAGAATTATTCAAAATAACTGCATTTCTTATTCAGTTATTCTCATACATGGATTATTTTCATATTTTTTAACATTTTTTAACTTAGTTTTTCATGTGACTTTGGTTGCTCTGACACTTGGCTGTGTACGTGGTGCTGGGGTTCGAACTCAGGTCCTTGCGCATGCCAGGCAACTGCTGTCACCGCAGAAACACTGCTGCAGCCCCTATTTTAATATTCTTTTTTTTCTTTTCTAAAAGAGAGAGGGAAAGTGAGAGATTGAGAGAGAGAAAGAGAGAGAGTCAATTTTACTTAGTTTTTCATGTGGCTTTCGTTGTCCCTAGACATTGTTGTGTCTGTAGTGCTGGGGTTTGAACTCGAGTACTTGCGCATGCCAGACGAGCACTGTAACTACTGAGCAGTGCTCCAGTCCCCCTATTTTCGTATTCTTATGTCGTTCAGTCATTCTCATATTTTTATATATGGATTTTGGCAAGCTAAAAGTCCCAAACTGACTAACGCAATAGTTAAAGTTAGTTTAGGGAATTGTAGGAACAGATAACTTGAATGATTATTCAATTATTATTCATTTTTCAATTTTTGAAAAAATAAGTACAATTAAATAAATATCATGAACATAGTAAGTTCACTGACACTTTATTTTCACACTTTAAAAATTTGTTTCTTCAAGCACAATAAATAATATCTGTATTAGGTCTGTCCAGAGAAAGAGAATCAATAGGATATATAGATATAGAAGAAAATATTTGTAAGAGGAATTGGCTTATGAAATCATGGAGGCTAAGAACTTTCATCTGCCAGCTGGAGGCTCAGGAAAACCAATGGTGTGTAGGGTCAGAGCTCAGAGGCTGAGGAGAGCAGCGTATGAGGGAAAGAGCTGAGGTCAGCTTCCAGGCAAGGCCTGTAGGAGAGGAGGGTGCCTCAGCTCAGCAATGTCCCCACCCTCTGCCTGCCTGTGCTGTTCAACACATCAAGTGCCCTCTGCTTACATTTGTGAGGGAGACTCCTCTTTACTCAGTCTCCTTATTCAAATGATAATCTCTTCTGGAATCCCCCCACATACTCACCCAGAAATAATTGCTACATCTCAGCATCCCTTAACTCTGTCAAGTCCACACATACAATTGGCTATCACAATTTCTATATTTTCTCACTCAGTTATTAAGCACTATTGGTGATATTGCTAATCATTTCATTAAATCTGCATGAGAGTTTTGTGACCTTCTTTACAAATAAGGAAACTGAGTTTCAAGAGACCAAGTAACTGCCCCAAGTCCACAAGGCTACTACAAGTCATGATTGAGGTTAAGATCTGAGTCTGCTGCATTTCCTAGATGATACATTTTTGATTCTCCAATATTCCCATTTGTAAAGATTCCATTACGAGCGAATAACTTATTTTAGTGGATCTTGATTGACTACAGAGCAGATGGTGTGTGGAATTGCAGCCACAATGTATTCTTCACCGAAGCAAAGAAGTGTTCTCCTCTGTTTTTCTCTTGTTTGGGGGTTCTAAAACTTGGATCATTACAATGGAAATGTGCATGGCTTTTTTATATTTCTGTAAGTGTTATAAAGGAGGACTGTCTCCTGCCTCAGCCCACCTCATCAGATTTCTGTTCTTCAGAGATAAATATACTTCGTTTCATTGCATGATCCTTCTAAATTTTACAGTCATATAGCTGGGTAAATTATTTTTCTAGTATTGCATTTTATTTTCAACTATAGATATTATATATTGATTTGTATGGAAAGGTAGGATACCTGCTACTGTTCACTGTTTCACTAAAATGCAAAAACTTCTCTCATACTCCTAATATAGATAAGCCATAATTTTGCTTTCATAAATAGTCATCATGTGCATTATTATAACATTATTATAAATATGTAAATATTGTTAATTGCTCAGTCACCTGTGTACTACGATTAAATTTCATTTCTCAATAATATTTTTTGAAGTGATTGGCTGCTAATTTTTGTTTAAATCGCTTTATGATCATATGTGTGTGCATGTGAGTGTGGGTGTGCACCCTCAATTTCCTGACATAATCAATCCAGTTTGATCAAACAGAATTTCCTTTTCTACCCAAAGCTGGACTCCTCCTCTGAGCCTACTTGCAGAGCCCTGGACCTGGGTTTCCTTTTATCATCGTCTTCTTTAGGAATTCTCTTCCTCTCTCTTTTATGTTGGTTCTCCTGGTTCTGGGATCTTGTGTGTGTCATCCATGGGGAAAATTACTGTGTCCCTGATATGCGCTCTTCATTCCCAAGAACACAGCAAAGGCAAGGGAACAACATGAATGAGTCTGTGCTGAAATATCCAGATTTATATTTTCTTGAAGGAAACTCTCTCTCCTGGAAGTTGGGGATGGGGTGTTGGCATATCTGTAGGAAGTGCTTTCTCGCATGCATTCCAAGTCCCTTGGGATGCTTTTCATACAACAGAACAAAGCAAGGTAAGCTGAAGCCACCGCTCCTGTACCCTGTCCTATAAAGGCCCCTCTGTGTGGTAGCTAGTGTGCATCAGTCTGTGGGGAGGATGAGGGTTCACCGATCCGCTGCCACTAGACAAAGCGTCAGAGGAACAGAGGTCCCACTTTCCAGCAAAGCAGCAGAAGCCCTGTGAATGCACCTGGAGGTGCTACTGGGCCAGTCCACCACCACTGCACCTTCTCCATGAGCATTTTTCAGTAAAATTTGAGTCTCACATCCCATCCCCAGGTGTCTTCTTTGATCCCTCAGCACCTATCCTAGTGGCTGAGCACACCTGGGCTTATGATGGTACACCATGACATCACAGCATATTTTTATTTCCCACTACCCATTTTGTGGGACACAGTCTTCAACATTTTCCCAAGAATGTATTGAAATCAAATGGTGTCATTGGATTAGTGCACACATGCTCATTGCTAAGGTATGGGTGTATCCTCTAGAATCCATGAGTTGGAAATGCAGTCCTCAAAGATTTATGTTGAAATTTGGAAGTGGGACATTGAGTTCCTAGCATGATGAGAACCTTTTACTGCTATCACCAAATTAATGTGACTCTTGCAAATGTTAACATTAGAATATATAGATGTTCCTTTCAATCTGTATGCTTTACTGTTTAATTACAACAGTGGATTATAATCTTTCATCATAAAACACTTTTTTAAAGAAAGAGGGACAGAGAGAGAGAAAGAGAGAATCAATTTTATTTAGTTTTCATGTGGCGTTTGTTGTTCTGACACATTGTTGTGTACATGACGCTAGGGTTTGAACCCGCGTCCTTGCTCATGCCAGGCAAGCACCAGAACCACTGAGCCACTGCTACAGCCCCACATCATAAAACAAAAATTTGTTTAAGGATGCATATTTGCTAAAACTGTTTTCTGCTTTGAAAGGGAATTTTTTATTCCTTTAAAATTTAATTCCTGGTATTAGCCATAAAGTTTAGAACAGGGAGTGGGTAGTTTTCCATCATATACAATTTTTTAAAATTGTGCTACAGGGAAACTGACAGCCTAAGTTCTTGACATTATTACATTTTCTCCTAATCTTCATCTAGATAAGTATCAAAATTCCAAAACGGTGTTAAGAAGAGTTGGTAGCCCTGCCAACAAATCATCAAATTCTTTGAGGAAGAGTTTTATCCATCAGTCAATGGTTTAACAATGAAAACAAGAAGCATGTAAATCATTTTTTACAGAGAAATTTAAAAACTGTTCAATACGTGTCTTCATTGATTCTTTCCTTCATAAAACCACACAGTGTGAAAATCTCTGAGTTTTGAATCACACCTACACCTGGATCCGCAGACTCTGTAAGAGACAACAGTGGTGAAATTTTGATTTCCTCATGGACATTAGGAATGATTTAGGGTTGATAACACCTAATGTTACTCCCATCAATAGACTATTCATAATTTTCAATTCATGTACATAGGTGTGTATTTTAGGAATGTTCCATTGAAGTATGCTAAAAAAAGAATAAACTCACCTAGATTTCCCTAAAAAAAAAGAGAAGATGGTAAGATTGGGGTCTTACCATGAAAAAGTGCTTCTTAACCAAGTAGCAGCATGAGAAGTTCCAGGAGGACACTCTGTCAAAGAGGAGGAAGAAGAAAATGTTTTGGTTGTTCGTTTTCTGTCCCTCCAGAAGGCAGAGGAGGCGGCAGGCTCGGGAAGTAGCCTGTGATGTGCACTGTACATTTCTTGGACTTAAACAACTCTTAGGTCCAAGTAATTGATTCCAATGCTGTGAAAAAGGAAAAAGCTATTGATTTCTCACTGTGTATCTTTTAGTGTCTGAGCTGCGCATTAAGTGTTGATATTATCTGTGTATCTTCCCTTAGTTTTAAGAGAAGTTATTACGGGAAGATATGTCAAAAAGAAGTCCTTGTAAACATTTTATCCACTCAAGGAAAGATCAATAGACCCAATAATGCTCATGTCAGGGACGCTGAGAAACAATGCTGGGACAGGGGAGTGTGAGATTGTCCCATTGCAGGTAACCAAGGAATAGACGATGCTTGTTAATGTATTTTACAGGTCAAAGCCTAAACCCTAAACTAAAAACTGTAATCCTAAATAAGTCATGGATAACTATTTATTTGTGTATTTTAGAAGGTACACTTTGCCTGTAGCTCACATGAAATGCTCAGTGTGTTTAAGATTTTTATTATCTAAAAACCAGAGAAAATTGCATTTTCATCATAGAATCAACAGCAAAAGAAAATGAAAGCAGTAGAATATGCATGTTTCCTTGCTTTGCATTCTTAGGCAAAATGCTCATAATTGCTAACAGTTTTGTGCAGGACTGTAGATTTATAACACTCTTTTGCATCCTTTTTATCCACAGAGGATATGAAAGTGTTTTCCAGATTATTGTTTCTTGAGTAGCAGGGTGTAAGGGTCTAAGTATGGCTCATTGCAATAATCAAAGTCCTGGTTCTCCTGTTTTAGTACTAGGGATTGAACCCAAATCCCTATGCCTGCTAGGCAAGTGCTTTGCCATTGAGCTACACCCCCAGCCTGATTCTGATGTTTCAGTACTAATATCTGGTTTATTCAAAAACAAGACTGTGATTAAAATTACATCTGTCATAGAGGAAGAGTCTCCTCTAGTTAGTGAACAAATAGATTCCTACCCAAAAGGATCAGGCTCAAGCGCAGTTAGGTGACCTGAGGAAATTGCATATGTAGATTTGCTTGATAACTTTCAGGTTCCATATGCTGATTTCCAAATCTTGTGCACCTTAGCCGTATCGAAGAAGCCATTATTTATTGAGCAATTATTCTCAAGTGTTATGTGTTTTTCTTTTACTTTTTGCACTAACGGTTTACTCTGGTCACAGTATCCTTCAAAGCCTACTTAGCAGGTGTTATCCTCAACTCCATTTTGGGGGGTCTTACTGATTTTTTAAATGAAGAATTTCAGTGGTTTTTATGAGGAAAAGGTCTCAGTAAGCTGTGCAGAAGATGTGTTTTAAACTTGCCTTTTCTGTTCCTATACATTTTAATAAAAGCTTTATTGGATTTTCTGAGGAGAGGCTCAGCAGGAGATATTTTCTTCATTAGAACACTGAAAGTGCTTAAGGGAGTAGAATATGTTAGCTGCTTGTTTGCAAATCCATTACACTTTTTTCTTTATATTTGACTAGTGAGAGTATAGGGGAGGGCAATCCGCTTACAGTTTTCCATACATGATAATCTATATTTTTATGGAATGAATTTTTGCACAATCTGATCTTAGAAGTTTCACACATGCATACAACTTTGGAGAGAGATGTGAAGCATCAAAGTCCTCTTCTAGGATAAAGAAAATAACAAACACTTGCACAATAGAGCTTTTTATCTGGATTGCACCCTACCTGATGACATTTTCATATCCAAGCAGCAGCTGCCGCACGTTAGAATTCACTGCAGCTTATTAGACCCATAATCTGATTTTAGCTCCTGGAAATTTGTTTTTTCGTTTTGTTTTGTTTTTTAGGGGTTTTTTTTCCCCTAAAGAGTTTATCCGAGTACACTTTAATCTGCATAAAAATATTCACACTGTCTGGTGCTAAGAAAATGATTCTTATGTAAATGAATTACTTAAAATTCTGAAGAGCAACTTCAGACAAATGGAGGAGAAATGACAGGGAATTAAAACTTTGGAAGAATATTTTGAATATGGTAATTGGATTCAAACAGCTTATTTTTCTGCAGAACATCAAAGACCCACTCAAAAGCCTGTGCCCAGATTAAGTGTAAGTTACAGGGCATCCATTTAAATTTTTCTGGCAATTTAAGAATATAATTTAAATATTCCCGATACCTCCTTTTTACACCTAAGTCTGCACTATGTAAGTTTGGTGAGCAGGGACAGTTAGAAGGGTTTTTATCGCATCCCTTTTTTTCTTTGATCATTCAGAAGAGACATTTGGCCAACCAGGAGGCGGTGCCCACTGAAGAAACATCAATCCTAGTTCTTACTAATCTTTTTAGTAATTTTACTCATGCTTCATCATGAGCGATCATAGGACTCTCCAGTTTCTATGACACTCTTGAGCTTTAGAATTTTTCTTCTCAGCATTTTGACTTTCTCTGATAATGACATAAAAAGCAGTTGATTAAGCAGGAAAAATTTTTTTAAAAATAATAAAAAAATAAAAGTGATGAATACAGTGCAATTTGGTTACTCAGAAAGACCAAAGAATAAGAAAATATGTAAAGTTTTAGCAAGTATGGGTAAAAAATAAAAGAATATTCAAATATGTAGTATAATAAAATTGAGTTTATTTACATAAAAAGTTGATATTAAAATGCATGAAAACATATATATATACTTTTAAAATTAGTTATTATTTTAATTATATATATCTATTAGGTAGAATGTGATAATTTGGTACAAGCATACAATGTTTAAAAGTCAACTCAAGGTAGTTAGCATTTCAACCTGAAATAATTTTTAAAACTTTTGAATAATGCATAATAATTGAAGATATTTGTCAGTAACAGTATATTTCAAAAAATGCATACAGTATAAACTGACCAAATCAGATAATTAATGTCTGTATTTCTTTGTCATTATTGTGTTTAGAGTCTTCATCCTTCTCTCTTCTAGCAATTTGTAAAATATATATCAGTTATCCTATAACTTAGTCTCTTGCTGTGCTACAGAAAACAGAATGTTATTATTTTTACCTGTTAGAGTGCTTGCTATCCAATCTCAGCCCTGCCTCCCCCAACTTGTCCAAGTTTCATTTAATGTAATGCCTTTGAAAATAAGATAAAATGAATTGACTTACAAAAAAATTTGATTACCAAATGCATCCCAAGAGTAACAATTCCTGAAAACTGAATTTGAATTAAAATTTTATTGTTATCAACCTGAGATAATTCTGTTGCCCTTTCTTACTGATTTTCAAGGAATATATATTTTGTAAATTATAAAATTATTACAAATTATAGGACTCCTGAGCGACTAGAAATTAAAAGATTCTGAAATGTGTAAAAAAACCTTAATGTACTTTTCAACATTAACGGGTTAAGATTCTAAATGCACCTTAAAGATTGTAAGAATCTAATCCGAGGGGAACCTCCGACTTCCACAAGAAGTCCAATTAACTTTGGACTTAAGTGAAACATGGAACCATGGGGAACCCAAAGGGGGGAACCCATAGTCTGGCACCAGTATTGGCTTGTTCTGTCATTACATGGCTGATCTTGATTGTTTGAGAATGAACCCCTCCTAATTGTAAGACCATGTTTATCAAATTAAAAAAAAAAAGATTGTAAGAAAAGTCATGTGATAAAATTCTACGTACATGTTTGGTAAAACATCTTTAAAAACTACAAATTAATCAGAACTTGTTTTATCTGATGAAAAATTTGAACTGGAAATGTGT
>PVKS010004156.1:0-96057 GCA_004027875.1 Aplodontia rufa
TCTGAGCCGTGGGTGAGAACCTGGTGTCTGAGCCATGGGTGAGAACCTGGTGTCTGAGCCATGAATGCGCCTGGTGTCTGAGCCGTGGGTGAGAACCTGGTGTCCGAGCCATGCGCTGTCCTAGCCCCCCACCACCAGCTGTGTGCATTCATGGCAGTGAGTTCCCGGCCTCGCTGTACATGAGCTGTAGCCCAGCGGCTCCTGTCCTTCTTCCTATCCTCTTTCTGCAGCCTGAAGACCCAATTTGGCTACAGCAGAACTCTCTTGGGAGGACAAAGCAAAGAAGAAACTGAAGCAGTCAAGGCAGAATCCAGCTCTCGGGTGAAGCCTGGGGAGGCTCAGGTGTGAGCAGGGCGAGCTGTAGCACATACAGGAACTGCTTCATCCAGTCTAGACAGTGGTACATGCTGCTGCTAGTTCACTGCCCAAGGCCAGCTGATTTCTTCCAGAGTGGCCAGACGGAATCTTTCCAGAAAATGGTGTGCGGAAATTCTCTTCAAGGAAGAAAATCCCTCTGGCCTTCTTAGCTTTGACCCTTGGGCCTTCCCGGGTAATCACACCTGTTCCACGGTGCATGCCTCAGCACGTGTGTGCATGGGCCCCTCCTCCCTCCAAGCTCTGTGGCTGTCACTTTCTCAGGATGGGTTGGCCCGAGGCCTTCTCCTTGGAACAGGAGCCACGGAGCCTGCACAGCAAGCAGCAAGATGAGCGAGCAAGGTCCCTCCAGCCCGGGAGACGGAAGCTGGGCTCTGCAAACCCAGAGGGACGGCAGGGACGCCTGAGAGGACCCTTCCAGCCTGGAATGCCTGGCAAACAGCTGCTCCCAGGGCACCAGCACTCCCAGGGCCCTAGACCTCGACTCCTCGGCACACGGGCTCAGAGCCCGGATCTGGCAGCAACTAACCTTGAACAAAACGGAGAAATCGTCTCCTTTCCCTTTGCCGTTCAGCTCCCGGCATCTGCTAAGCACGTTTGGATGCTAAGATCTTCATATCTATTTTCTGGCTTTATATGGGAAAAGCGGGCAAGTGAAGTCTTTGACTCTCCATTTAAAGAAAGCAAATGGAAACTCACAGAGGGTGAGTAACTCACCCGGGTCACAGGGCTCCCTGCAGGCGGAGGTGGGACTCCAGGCACAGCCTCCTCTGCCCTCTGCATTATGCTGTCACCCCCAGGAGCGGCTTTCCCTATCCCTGGGTCTCTGTAACCTGCAACTGTGCATCTGAATCCTATTTGAATTTTAATCTTGCTTTGTTTTTAGAAAACAAAGCAAAACGAAACTTTAGGAAAGGTGGGTCAAGGACATCACTCTGAATGATGCAGACGCCCAATCCGGAAGCCTGGCACCCTGACACACACCCTGAGATGCCACCTCCTGGCCTCGGGGACCTGGGGTAAGGAGCACAGTGTCGCGCTTCAGCCGTACTCGCGAGGCTACTGGGCTGTCTGGTGTCACCGCACTCTGTAACCTCGGTGTGGGTTTTCGCTTGGGCAGGGTTGGCAGGGAGGTGGCAGAGGCTCTAGTCAGATGTGTCCACGCTTCCCCCAGGGAGGCGGACGGAATGACTGCTAGGCAGACCTGGGATAAGAATCCATCCGCATCAGAGAGCACCTGCCTCCCCAAAGTAAATAAAATTATATTAAAGACAGAAATATTAGCGGCTCTGATAATGTAATCATAAAGTAATCACTTTGAATTAGGATAATGGCTATGTCCAACTCTTTACTGTATTTATTTTGAATATCACATTCTTTCAACTCTCATTATTTTAATTATGTTCAATTACAGACATTTGCATATGCTTTATCATGGATATTAGTGAGGGGGAAAAGACTTTCTGAGTTAGATGATGAGCAGATATTTCATATTATATCACACTTGCATCTCCTGAAACTTTGATTTAGCTGCAGCCCAAAGAGAGGTCCCAAGCCAGGCACTGATCTGAAGGGAGTAGATTTTTTGTCATGATGTAAGGAGCAGAAAAGTAGAGACCATCACACAGAAAATGCCAGAGTAACACAGAGATTAGAGGTGTGGCTCTGCTGTTTGGCCTGAGGAAAGTCAAGCAACCTCTCTGATGTTCAGTCTGCATCTCTAAGACTTGCGCCGCAGTCGCCAGGACACAAAAGCTCCGGGAAAGGGACGAGACCAGCCACCGACTGGTGGGAAATGAGTGCCAGCCACACAGCCAGCAAAGGAGAACTCGGGGAAAGACAACCATGGGCAGAAGACAGGACGGACACCTCACCAAGGACACGTGCTCGTGGCAAGCAAGAGCGCAAGAAAGCACTCAGCATCGTAGGCCACAGCATGCTGTCCCCACAACCTGGATGCCGCACAGTAGATAAACAAAAAACCAACACCAGCAATGCCCAGTGCTGGCGAGGATGCATGGAAGTTGGACTCACACCATCCTGCTGGGAATGTAAGAAGCCTCCGTCACTCCAGAGAATGGTTTGCAGCATCTGGGCAAACAAACCTGCAACTACCATATGACCCAGAAATTTCAGAAAAATATCCCCAAAAAATGACAATTTTGTGTTCACACAACAACATGTTCATAAGTATTCATAGCACTTTTCCCCAACACATCCCCATGTAGCCCAGATGTCCTCCAACTGGTGAATGGTTAAATAAACTGTGGTATATCTATACTGTGGAATACTACACAGCAATGTAAAAGAAGGTGTGGTTGGTACATATGACTTGGGTGACTCTGCAAAGAATCATGCTTAGGTGAAAACAGTTGATCCTGAAAGGTTGTGTACTATACAATTCCATTTATTGAAATGGAATCATTTTTGAAATTACAAAATTTTAGAAATGGGACAACATACCAGTGGTCACCAGGGGAAGCAGGATGAGAGGGAAGCAGGTACAGTTTTAACAGGGAAACTTACCATGATGAAACTAGTCAGCATCTTAAGCTACTGTATCACAGCTTCGCAAAATGTTAGCATTGGAAGAAACTGGGTAATACATGCATAAATATATCTCTATATTTTTATTTAAAATTTATGTAGGGCTGGAAAGGTGGCTCAGTGGTGGACCCTTTCCTAGCACGTGTGAGGAGCCAAGTTCAAACCCCAGTGCCACATACATAACTAAGTACCAAAAAACAAAAACCAGATGAAAAAAAATGAATGAGTAAAGCTGATTCTCTCTCCAACGCTCTCTCATCCTCTCCCTGCTCTCAAAAATGCACATAAATTATCTTAGTAAAAATTTCAACTGAAAAATAAAAGAAGGTATTTTGGTCCAAAAAAAAAAAGCCCACTGTCCCTATCAAAGGCCTCCACTGCTGGGACCGAGTGATCCTAAGTGAAATGCAACAGTAGCCCAAGTTCCTCTTGGCTTCTTTCTTCCCAGATACAACACTGCTGCTGGACAGTGGAGCACCTGGCCCCTAGGTGTCCTGCAAAGGCAGCCAGGTGCCCTGTAAACCACCGCAGGCAGCCAGCTGGGCATGGGATTCCTGGAGCCAGCCTGCTCCCAGGGGCTAGGTGTGTGCACCAAGTGTGTCGCAGCCTCCAGACTGGCCAGACGGGGAGAGGGGGGACACTGCGAATGTCCCAGGACAGGCAGCTGCTCCCCTCTGCCTTTGGAGCCAGCCTGCCTGCATTTGAACTTTCGCTCTGCTGTTTATCAGCTTGCGGGGCCCTGGGCAGATCACCTGCCCCCTTGGAACTTCCTTTTCTCATCTGTAAAATGGGAATAATAATAGCAAGAGGACCACGGGGAGAAGCAACCGAATGGGTAGGTAAATCACGTGGCCCTGCGTGGACCTGTAGTGAGACTAAGCGAGGCGCCATTAGGGTTCCAAGGGTTGGGACAAACTCAGGCCAGGGGACCCTGAGCCTGGGTCAGCTCACTGCTCTTCTGTGGCCGGAGATGGCATGGTAGATGATCGAGGCTCTCCTCGTTATTCCCTCCGTCTGAGAGGCTCATTGCAAATACTTCCTGATCTAGCTCTGGTCTCCCCAATATGGGCAGAGTCCACTGCATTGGGAAACAAGATGGAAATCGGGCTGCCACCCTCCTCCCCAGGAGGGCCCCCGCTGCCTGGCGCACTGGAGGAGGAGGGAGAGAGGCGGGAACACCTGAGGGTCCTAAAGCAGCCAGATCCCAACACCCTGCAGCGCCATTGAGAACAAGCTGCAACCAAGCCTGTCTCGTTCTGAACCCCGCGTCCCCTGGCCACCTTCAGCCTGGCAGGAGAGTGGGGTCCCACCTGAGGCTGGTCACAGAGCGCAGGCACTTCCTGATGGAGCTCACAGCCATGGCGCGATGTGGGATTTCTGGTGACCCTAAGTGGGGCTCCAAGGCTTGTCCCCTCCAACCATAGGGCCTCTTAACCGAAAGAGTCTCGTGTCCCAACCCCAGCCCTCGCCTCCTTTTCATCACACGCTCCTTGGGAGACTAACAAAGCACTCTTCCCTGGTGAAACTAGGTTTCTCCACGGAGAAGCCCTGGGCTAAGAGATGCGCAGGGGCTGTCAGGGATATTTCTGCTCCCCACCTACTAGGCTTTTACAGACTGAAGTGCCACGCTCCCTAATTACCCAATTCAGTGGTGCACACAATAGATCTGCCACTTTCTGAGGATGGCTGACATCCCTAATTCCCGGGGGCCTCTCTGGGCTGACAGAAGGCATCTGGGGGGTTGAGGGGGCTGGAAGGGAGCAGGGAGGTGATCAGGAGATGGCTGTGGCACTCCTTCCACTCAGAACCGCAAATGTCGGAGCAGAAACAGCCCCTGGAGGTGGCCTTGTGACTGTCCCTTACCTGACAGGGGGAAACTGAGGCAGGCTGAGCTCTGACCCACCTGGGACGGTAACGCGGGTGTTTGTTTTTCAGCCATTCCTCGTTACCCATTTGCCTGCCCCCTAGATGTAAGGGGGACAGTCCGGAGGGGACAAGCAGGAGGTGGAACTAGATGGCTTGGGGAAGCTCCGTAAGGAAAACGTAGCAGAGGAAGGAAGTGAAGCTGAGGGGCCGGGAGAGGCCACAGGGACAAGAGAGGACCTGAGCTAAAGCCCATCAGAAGGCCAAGGCTGCATCCACGTGCGTGAGAGTGCAGGTGTGGCGGGATTGTTTCCAAATCACGTGCAAAGGCCCTGGGGTGAACACCTACTGAGAAGATTCCAGAACAACTTGGAGGCAGTGCGATGGAGTGTTGTTTGCTGGGGAATAAGAGGAGATGAAGCTGGAGGGAAAACATGGCCAGCGCAGAGGAAGCTGTAGGTCCCTGGCTTTCCTGCTCCCTGAGGCAGGAGCTGGTGGGTTTCGGGTGGACGGCTGATGGGACCTGGTATTTCACAGCCTCTGCCTCTGTGCTCAGGCACATTGGATAAGGATGGATCCTTTTCCATCTGTACTTCTCATGCTTGGTGCCCTTCTGGGCTCAGAGAGCTCCTTGTTCATGCAGGCAGAGTGGATCTGTGTGGTGAAAAAAGTTCAGCAGCCTCCCTGGCTTCCATCGACGCCAGTAGCAGCTGCCACCTGAAAATCTCCCAGGCATGTAGCTGAACTTCCCTGGGGCTCACAGCTATGAACCTGGGAATAGGCACCACTTGGCTTCAGAAGAGGGGAGACAATCTGATCTGTGACCTCACTGAACATCAGCGTTACCTGGGCAGGTTTCTTTTCAAACACAGACTCCAATCCAGGGCACTGCCCCAGACCTTCAGACCCGCAGCCCCGGGCGCTGCCCCCAGAGCCTGGTCCACACCAGCTCTCCATGAGCAGCCCGGATGACCCAGCCTAGGGCTTCTTCCAATCGCTGCCCTTCCCGCTGACCTGCACGATGCCACCACCCAGGGCCAGCCCCCATGCTTCTTGAAACAGCCCACTTCTTTTCCTCAAATGCAACTTCTACAAAGGGAACCTCTGTGTCAGTGTCTCCCAACCGATGTCAAAGGTGTGGGAGCCACGGGGCCTCCTCCCATTAATATACTTGCAGCTGGGGTGAGGTCTGATTCCCACCTGCGAGGGGCCCCAGGGCCACTGGGGGTTTGCAGACTGACTCCTAGAACTCCCCATCGCTTCCAGAAACAGGAGCGGTGGAAACAAAGCCAAGTTAAACTGCAGGCATATTGAGCCTGCCAGCTCCTGCTGAGCCCCCTCTGGTGCTAAAAGGGGACATTAGCAAGGACATAAGAGGTGTGAAGCGCACACAAGCTGACTGCTACGCCCTCCTTTGAGAACTGAAAGGGAAGGAAACTGTCTCAGAATATCAGTGAAGTTATTTAATGTCTGTGTCCGTCTCACATCTTAACAGAGGCTTCTCAGAGCACCCACAGCTCTGGGCTCTGGTGGCCTCGTCCAGGGCTCTGCACTTTGGTTCTGAGAAGGCAAGGCCGCCTTGTTCATGGTCCCAGCATGAGCACCTCTTGTTTCCTGGCTGCCACTCCAGGTCCAGGCTGGGAACGTGGCCTCCTGCAGGATCCTGAGTCACCTGAGGCTCCAGGCCCCAGGCTCCAGGCTGCCTGCGTCCTCCCGCTAAGGACACTCCCCCTGAGGGCTGAGGGCACTGCCAGCCCTCAACCACTCCCGCAGTCAGCTGTGGCCTGGTCACAAGATCCTGTGGGAGGGAAGCAGTGATCTGGAGAGGGAAGTCCCTCCACTAGGGCAGATGCAGACAGTGGGAGACCTAAGAGCATTTTAGCACTTGGCCTTTAGGTCCCCAGCTAAACAAGCAGGAACGTTTATGATGCCTGGGGTGTGTTCCCCCCTTCTAGAAAGGAATGCTGTCCAACGGGCCAAAGTACCTGGAGAGGCAGGTGGGCCTCCAGGAACCTCTAGGAATGACTTTTCAGGAGTCTGGGACCCTGTTTAGGAGCCTGTTGATCGAATTCTCCAGGGGACATAGGCAAGGGTACAGGCCCCAGTGTTAACTGTGTAGGTTCAAATCCCAGCCCCATCACTTGCCACCTGTGAGTGAGGTCAGGGCAGAACTTCATCCATGCACCTTAACCCGCCTGTGAAATGTCCCTGAAAGAAGGATTGTGGGGGGCTGATGCACATAAGCCCCTTCACATGGTAAATGCTCAGTTAATTAGCAACCACTGGTGTTGAGCCCTCCAAGAGTCACTAATCACTTACTAATCTAATGACGGTTTCCTCTTGAGATGAAACAAAGGAAATAACAAATTAACACATTTCCGCCTCTGACCCTGGTTATCAAGACAGTTACGCTGAAATCCCAGCTTACCCTTTATTCTCAAAAAGACCCACTTCATCTTCCTGCAACAAATGATACATGTCATGTTTTCCAGATCAGGAAGAAGTCCTCTGTGGCAGAAATGAGCTGGTGCTCCCTGGCACACTGAGAACAGAGTACACCTCAGACAGGTAAAGGAGTTTTAATGGGAAACTTTTGCTGCCAATCATTTCTGCTCCACAGGAAAGCAGCTGTCCTGTTAAGGCATGTTTCTGTGATGTAAAATTATCTTAGAGGGTTGTTTAAAAATGCACAGAAGTGGGAAGGGGAAGGATGGGATAGGGGAGGGTAATTGGGGGGACACTCCTGGGGGTAATTGCAATATCCAGAATATATACACATTTTATATTATTTTGTTAAAAACTTGTATGGTTGTTCTAAAATAAAAAAATTTTTTTAAAATGCACAGAAGTGGGCTAGGTGTAGCTCAGTGGTGAAGCCCTTCCCTACATGCATGAGGTCCTGGGTTGGATCCTCAGCACTGCGATGCACACACGCGCAAACACGAGCACACACGTGCACACACTCACACACACTGTGAGAGGCCTAACCCAGTAGCATTCCTCGTAACTTGTTAACTTAGTAACAAGGAGTGTGGACAAGGAAATACAGGAACTTTGCTGTGAAGACAGCCGGCAGTCGCCACTGCAGCAATGCAACAGAGGTTACGCACAGTACATCAGGGTGGCAATGCATCCCGCGGGATGCAAGAAGCTGCTTTCCTTCCAATGAGCTCGCATGGCAACCTGAGCATGAGAGAAACATCAGAGGAGCCCAGACTGGGGGCGTCTGTCCAGGGCACCACCTCTCCAAAGCAGTGACCTCAGGAAACGGAGATCAGCTCACAGGCTGCAGGGGACCCAGAGATGCGACGGCTACTGCACTGCACTACCTGGACTGGTTTCTGACCAAAACAGGTCCTTAATGGAAAACCTGGTGAAATCCAAGTCAAGCAAGGAGTCCAGTTAGTGATAATGAGCCAGTGTCGCCCCCAGGCTGTGAAACTGAACTCCACTCGGGGAGATGTTGGCACCAGGGAAGATGGGAGAGGTGGAGAGGACCCCCGGAGCTACACGCAACACCTCTGTGAATCCCCAACTAGGACCAAACCCAGGACTTACTAAAACTGAGGGAAGCCAGGTGTGATGGTGCCCGCCTATAATCCCAGCGACTTGGGAGGCAGGAGGATGGCAAGATCAAGGGCAGCCTCAGCAACTTAAGGAGACCCTAAGCAACTTTTGAGACTGTCTCAAAATAAAATAAAATTAAAATTAAAAAAGGACTGGGGACGTTGCTCAGTGGTTAAGCACCCCTGGGTTCCTGGTTCAATCCCTGGTTAAAAAAAAGAAAGAAAGAAAAGGAAAGGAAAGGAAAGGAAAGAAAAGAAGCAGCAGCAGCCAGTTTGTAGGCAGCGGGGCAGCATCAGAAACTCACAGGACCTCAGCTTCACTGGGGAGTGAGAGTTGCCCAAACTGGACTAAGCCTGGAGAGCCCTACGTTTCTACTCAATGTTCATTTTAAAGGGGTCAAACTTTGGGCCTAATGTAAGGCAGGCAGGAGCCACCCTGAGGCTCACCTCTGCTCACACAGCTGGGGATGGGAGGTGGCTGTCTGCCTCTAGTGGCTGGAGGTGCCATGTGGCTCCCTCTCTGAGACTGGGGCTCCTCTCTAACTTTCCTGTCCTGGCAGCTCAGAACGAGGCAGCCCAGCATGTTCCAAGCCAGCGCTTGGCTCTCCCTCCAGTGCGCCCCTCTCATAATAAGCAGCCTTGCAATCGCTCCCAGAAGCTGAGGCTGTTCTGGGGGCAAAGGTGAGCCTACAGTCACCTGGTCGCCATGGAAACCAGAGCATCTCAGTGCTCTCCAGAGTGACTTGCAGAGCCTGGAGTACGGAGTACGTGCCTCTCCACTTCAAACCGATCCCCTCCCCCGCGGCGCTCCAGCCTCCCGGCAGCATGGTGGGGATCACCGGCACCAGCCTCCAGCGGCGAGGGTCCCTGTAGAGGTGTCTGGCAGCAGGGTGGCCTGAGAGCACCCAGGGAGCCTCTAGCAGGCTCCTGACTTTTCTTTTCCAGAGTCAGAGGGGCAGGGAGGAGCCGGCAGCGACCCAGCCCCAGAGTCCCTGGTTTCTCAGGAGCTGAAGCAACATTCAGTTCAGTCCACACAGCACACTGGGAAGAGGCCAGCTCCAGTCCCGTAGCTCCAGACTCCCACTTACAAGAAAATCACTGGAGAGATGTGCTCAATCTACAGGTCCTGGGCTCAGATGCAGAGATTCTGATCCAGCAGTGCTGACGTGGGACACACAAGGCCCCTGAGGTCCTGTACAGGTGCTCACAGGTCACGTGGGAGGGAAGGAGAAGCAGGGCTCAGGGGTGCCACCTCCCAGCCCCGAGCTGCCTCTCATCTGCCTTATCACCTTCAGCAAGACCTGAAGGGCCTTAACGAGGGAACAGGGCCACAGGGGAGATTCCTAAGAGTGTCTGGGATTGACAGCCTCCCACCCCCAACCCTGCCACCCTTTGAAAAAAGCAAGGAGGTGTTCTTCCTGGGCACATTAGACACAGGGACAGGGTGCAGCAGCAAAGGCCTGGCTGAGCTTTTCGGCTCCTGTGCCCAGAGCTCTGCCTCCTCCTGGGTACCGCTTAGGTCTCTTGGGAGCCCTCATTTGGTAATTGGTGGCCAGAAGATGACACACACTGCTCACTCTCACCGTCACTGCTGTGTCAGGCGCTCGCCAGTGAGGGTCTCACTGAGTCACGTAACAGCTCAGCTCCGAGCATCACAGCAGAGTTCAGATTGTAACCCACACCTTCCAACCTCGACCTCAAATTATGCTATAGGCTGCTCAAATGTTGGCCGGGACCATGAACTCCAGAAGGAACCAGGAAGGATGAGTGGTCGGGCTCGTGCTCCGGAAGAGGTGACCTGGCACAGGTCGTAAAGAAGGAAAGGAACCTGGGCCCTGACACCTTCAAGTGCTGCACAGAAGGAATCCAAAACTGTAAAACCCAGCCCAAACTCTCAGGGTTTATCAGAACACTGGGTCCCCCTTCCCTATCGCATTAACTTTTGAGTAATGGCACAGCCAGGCTCCGGCTCCGTGATGTATTACATTAATGCATTATCAGAACCAGCTGTTGCTCTAATGATATGGAAGAAGGATGAAGGGCTTCCGTGATGTATTGCCCACGCGCGCTGCGACGGAGGAGCCAGGCAGATCCCGTGCAGGATAGGCAGGCAGCGAGGACGTCGCGATCAATTCATCAGGGACATCCAAGCCAGCAGCAGGAAAGGAGTCGGCCAGGCTGCTGAAATTTATCAACATAATTATGTGCCGTGATTTATTAAGTACTAAACCACAGAGGCATCAAACGCACTTTTTTGGGGGTTGTTATTAAAAAAAGAAGGCACGACAACTTTCTTCTGTAGTTTTTGTATTTTAAGTTTTTAGTGCAATTTCTGTATACAAACCCTTATGATTAATGAAATCCTGAACCACAGGTGAGATTCGAGTCACTTCAAATGAGCATGTTTTTCTCAACAGAACAAAATCACACTTGACCAAGTTCCTCGTGAGACCCCGCCCCTTCTAGAGGCTGTTCCCACTGCATCTGGAGCAAATGACATAGCTAGGAGCCTAGGAGACTGTCTCTGGTATGACCAAGGAGGAAGATGGGGCTGAGAATCTGTCCTGTTCCGGGCCCTGCCCTGAGCCCTTAAAACCCATCTCATTTCATCTGTGTTATAACTCCTCCATACAGGGACTGCTCTCCTCTGTTTTACAGAGGAGGAAATTAAGCCTTACAGATGTTAAACTAATTTAACCCAAATCTTCATGGTGAGCTGCAGATTAAAATAATATAGGTCTTCAAGATGCCGGAGTCCACTCCTTAAGTATGTTCTGAGCCTCGCGGAGTACAAGGCTCAGAGGTTCAGCCTTGAGACTGGATGAGCCCCAGGGGCTTTCTAGTGGAAGAGACAGATCCTTAGCCTTGCTCGAAAAAAGTGGATGAATGAATGGGACAACAGGCACATGTCAGGACTGAAAGTCGTGCTAACTGTACTAAGCGTGACGAAAGCAACGTCTACAACATAGCAGCTGGACAGCCTGGTTGGGAGACTGACCACGTAGGATGAAATTCTCTTGCTCTGAACCATCCAAGAAACTCAGGTTTGAATCAAAATCACACACCGTAGCGTCTTCCAGAGATGCCAGCACAGGGCTTGTTTCAGGCAGATGGGAAATATTTACTAAGACTATTCAAGCTCTCTCCCCGTCCTTAATATGGGCAGTCACGTTTTTTGATATCGTACAGTAGAAACAATATTTTTAGCCCTCTTTAGAGGAACAACCCACTGACTTTTCAACCTGTTGCCACACACCCTGGGTGCGCATCGGACAGCTGAAATGTCTGTGACCCTGCCAAGCAGGCCTGTGCCGTTGCTTCCTACGGGATTGATGGCGCATGCACAGCCTTGTTTGTGTCTCTGTGGAAGCTGGGGCAACAGCGGTCAGTGTTCCACAAATCCTTTCAAGTTTTCAAAGCTGATCTTGAACATGAGACCAACCTCCCCTGCTACTCGGGAATCCAGAGAGGTACGAGTGGTGCCCAGGAGGTGACAGATAGATAACAGACCTACAGGGTGGAGAGGTGAAGGCCAGGTGTGGGCCCATAGGAGACCCTCTGAGCACCAGCACAAGACAGGCAAGTCCTGAGCCTGTGGGGTCAAAGGAAGTGCAGGACCCCTTCCCACCCGCTGGCCAGCATCTGCCCACACTGGCCTGACCTCTGCAGCCTGCCACTCCGGATGCCACAGCTCCTCACCTGCCCTACGGCAGAACTGCTCCCCTCCAGGGTGTGGGCCTCCGAAGCCAACCTCCTTTCACTTCCAAGATGCATTGTCACTTAGAGGGGACATGGGAACACCCCTTGATGGGATGAATCCTCAGGCACTGGCCAGACGAGAGCAGAACTCAAGAGGGGAACCTGCCCGTCACTGCCCACCCCATAAACCAGTGCTGGTCGCCACATCTCTTCGTTGAGTCTGACTCTGGACCCTGCTTTCCACGTCGTCTATGGAAACAGCGTTTATTCTAGGAATCCTCTTAGTAACTGCGCCAGTCAGGGTTCTCCAGGGAAACGGAGCAAGTGGGACGTATTGTGTTTTTATTATAAGGAAGTGAGTGCCAGGATTCTGGAAGCTGACAAATCCCAAGGTCTGCAGAATGATCGGCAAGTGGCAGCCTCACAAGGGCTGACGGTGGGGGTCCAGGATGATGGCCCACAGGCCTGACACCCAGGAAGAGCCGATGTTTCAGTCTGATCCCAAAGGCAAGAAAAAGCCAGTCTCTCCGTAAAGTGAGGCGGGCAGGCAGAACTCTCCTACTCAAGGGAGGGCCAGCCTTCCTGAATTATCCAGGCTTCGGCTGACTGCATGAGGCTCACCCACAGATGTTACGGAGCCAAATCTGTTTTATTCAGACTACTGATGTGTTACCCTCACCCAAAAGCACCCCAACAGAAACATCCAAAATAATATTTGACCAAAAATCTGGGCACCCCATGGCCAGTCAAGTTGACATAGGCAATAACCATCGCAGCTATATGACATGAATCATACATGCAAATGGAGCTGAGTGGGTCTTCGTGTATACTCTCCTCTAGGAGACCGAGGGCAGGTATTGCTGTCCCCATTTCACTGTGGAGGCACCTCTGGTTTAACTCCTTTGATCAAGGGCTATTTATAGGCACTGGAGACACTGTCCAAGCAGCAATCCAATGGAAGGTGCCATTCTAGTCCTTGACTTTCCTTAAAACACAATGATTCTACCCAACAATAAACCTAACACCTCACAATGACAAATGTTTTGGCTGTGAAGGGGAAAAATGCAATCACCTTTTCTTTTTCTATCCTTGAGATCTAGGGTCCCTCCCTGAGCTTCTCCACCCTCACATCTCTTCTATATTAACCCCAAAGCTTCCTCTTCCTTAAGCCTATTTCCAGACTGGATGCCACTTCCTGTCACTCGATGAGGTCTGCCTGCTACAGGTGCCTCAACTGTTGCTTTTAATCAGCTCAGGGACATGCAGTCAGGTTTTTGCTCCTGTCGTGATGATGAGAACTCTTCAAGGAAAGATGTTAAATACACCTGGCTCATAGCTTTATCTCCAGAACCAGCACAGTGCCTACACACAGACGCTGGCAGACAAGGAAGAGAACAGACAAAGACCCAATGGGAAAAACCACAGTGCCACATCAGATACTCCGGGGACCTCCTTGGGTACACAGACATAAAAGAGCCAGGATAAAAATGTCTCCAATGGAATGAGATGGTGCTGGAAAAAAAATCTGGGTATAAAATCAACCTGCAAGTGTGGTTTCGGGTACCCTGATAACACAAGCTCGATAACGTGCAAGTCATGGTCCAACCAATCTAAAACAGAATGGAAAATGAATACACAGATTATAAACACCAACTCAAGACACGCCCCACAGTTAGGGACACCATCTCAAGACACGCCCCACAGTTAGGGACACCAACTCAAGACACGCCCCACAGTTAGGGACACCAACTCAAGACACACCCCACAGTTAGGGACACCAACTCAAGACACGCCCCACTGTTCATGAGAGAATGGCCACGGCCATGCATGTTGATGTTGGACTGTCACCCACGCCATTGCCGTCAATCTGGTAGGGTCTTTTCCTTAGAAGGAGGAAAGAATTCCATACACAGGTCCATATTCTGCCTTATCTTTCATTATGGATGGACAGGTACTAATCGACTCAGTCAGTTCAATGTCTGTCTTCTCTACAGACCATTAAATTGCTTGGGGATGAGGTTTCTTTCTTTTACACCTGAGTAGCTTCTTGGTCAAGGTTGGATCTATGATTTATGTACATAAGTTTCTGGGTGGAAACCTAGAGAGAGTTCATGATTCTTAGCAGAAACATCCTGAGAGTCAAGAGAACAGCCTGCCTTGGTCTAGGTTCCATATGAGTGACCAGGAATAAACTCTGCCTTTCTGGCACTGAAGGCACCCATGTGACACAGGTAGTTAATATGACATAGAATTCTGAAAAGTATTCTTTTAAAGTTTGCAGCCTAAAAGTAGATAGAGTAATCAAGGAATTAAACTATAAAATAGACCATATCTGTATGTCAAAATGCAGATGGGGGGGAACAAGCATCAACATCTGGAGTCTTGTAGGCCACCAGCACTGGCAAGCTGGAGAAAGGGGGATCCCAATACAGTCCTGCCAGGAGGGTGTGGAGGGTCACTGAAAATGGCAGTGGAAACTAGGAAGAATATTCCCCACCTGTCCGTGGATGAGCACGGTGCACCCCAGTGAGCAAAAGCTTAGCCGTGCCACCTTGCAAACTCCCAGGACAGACCAGTCAGAGCTGCATCTAGGACCATTCAGCACCTAGAGGACACTGCTAGCAGCAAGAAAAGAAAGGAAATCAGGAAGGAAGGAGAAAATCCAGGGAACAGTGAGAGAGGAGGAAAGAGTCCGGAAATCACAGCAAGCCACATTAAAAAAAAAAACAACTATATTAAAAACGAAACTCAGCAAAATTAAAAAGAGAGCCTGAGAAGTTAAAGTACTAAAATTTCATGAAAGGCAACATTGCATAAAAACATGCAACAGAAAAAGAACGACAAGCTTCCCTCATATCATGTTGTCATGCAAAAAAAATGTAATCATTTAGAAGAGATGAGCGGTGGAGGAGAGGCCCGCTTGGGACGTGAGGACAGGATGGATATGTGCCGCAGAACCCACCTGGTGCCCAGGCATGTGCCGCTGTGTTTTTACGTATCCATTAAATCCATGTGGAACGAGAAGAAGGGACAAGGAGCAGGACAAAATCCCTACAGGAACAAAAGCACAGCCCTGAGCAAAGCAGGACCAACTGGACACTGCAAGGCGCAGCTTCAAAACGCGCAGAAGCACCGAGAAAGGAACCCAGGCTGAGAAACACACGCAGGGTTAGAAAGCGGCGGGGCGGAAGAGTGACAGTAAGAGAAGAAATCATTTCAGTAGAAAGGTATAAACTAACATGAGGGCAAACACACCTATAAAGAGATGGAGGAAAATGTGGGGAGTACATTCATAATATAGTGCTGAAAAAGAAAGAGAAGAAAGGACTCAGGCCAAAATTATATTCCAAGGAAGTGTTCCTCAAATAAACTAAAATAATTAATGAAATCGCATCAAAAGAACAAACAACGTAGCTAAAAACACTGGCCTCAGTGACCAATTCTAAACAATATCCTAAGAAATACTACATATTAAAGAAAAATAATTTAAAAAACCGTTTGGGCATCTTAGCAAGAAGAATGCATGACTTGGAAGGGAAAGCAAAGAATCGCTTTAGACTCAAAGGCTATGGGGAAATGTGTAGTTAAGATGTGTGAGGAGGGCCTGGCCTGCGTGAGGACCCGGGCTCGAACCCGAGTACCACATATACAAGTAAGTGCTGGAGAAACAAAGGCCAGAAGAAAACATAAATGAAGTTGATTCTCTCTTTCCTTTCTTTCTCTTCTCTCTCTTTAAAAAAGAAGGGAAAAAAAGATGTAAGGAAAGAACTTGAGCCAAGCACTGTGTCTCTAACACATGTGACCCTGTGGCGTGGGTTGGGACATCCTGGGATGGGCGAGCGGTGTCTCCTCCTTCTGCACATCAGAGGAAGAGAGGACAGGCGGATGTGGAGGAAAGCAAGGGGCAGGGGTGCTGGCCCCAGGGCTCCTGGTGGAGCTGGAGAGCTGTGTCAGTACCCTGCCAGGAAACCACAGGGACCAAGGGAGAGTGCGGGCACACCCACACCTGCCCTTAGGTCCATAGCAGAGGGTAGGACGGCAGCAGTGTGGGTGCTGTGCCTGTGGATACCCAGTCTCCCACGCCACTCACTGGACAGGCCATCCTTGCCCCTGCGTGTGCTCTCAGCACCCTGGGAAGACGTGGCCAAGGTTCTGGGGAGGGTTCTGGGCCCCCTCTGTCCCATACCACTGGGCCCGTGTGCTTCCTGCCAGCACCACGCTGTCACAAGGTATCAGTTACCACAGCTTTGCCGCAGTATTTAACGCAACTGCGATGTTCCGGGTTTGCTCCTGCTCAAGATTGCTCTAGCTAATCAGCATCTTTCATGGTTCCAAGAGAATTTAGGATTTTTTTTCCTGTTTGTGTGAGTGGCCTGTTTAGTCCTCCACAGCTTTTGGCTTTCACTGAGCCCAGACGTCCCCCCATTCCCAACGTTGAAAATGATTCCCCTAGTGCTCTGGGCCAGTCCCCTACTAACCTGCAAGGGACGTGGTGACAAGAGCAAGAACTCAAGAATCAAACCTATGCTGCGTGAAGCTATTCAGCCCTGACCTGGGCTGACAGATGCAGGCCCAGAATCACGTGCAAACGCGCAGATTCTCAAGAGACTTTTTAAAGCTGCGAAATATCTAATAAACACAAAAATACGTCTTCAGATATTAACTGACATGCACCCAATTAGCAGAACATAATGCAATTAATACCATGTCCTTCTATCTTATTAAGTTAGCATCTCCCGAATTCAGGCCTGGAGTGGAAGCAATTACTTCTAAGCATTAAGAGACTACATTGAGCCTGGATCCTTGGCTGGAGTCCCAAAGACGGAGCTCATAGCTCCGTCAGATAAAAGGAATTTCTCTCAGTCAAGGAGACACATTCACCATTATCGTTATCAGGAAAATCTCCTACTTCTCACATCCTGAGCTCTGGATCGCTGAGAATGAAGTGATATGATTCCGAATCCCAGGGGTGTGAAACAGGAGGCAGACGCTATTACCATTTTATCCTATTTACTGTCAAAAATCACCCTTGCCTTCCATTCTCTGCTGGCCCTGGTCCTGAGTGCCTCGCATACCATGATAAATGATGCCTGGGCAGGGGAGGAATCAATGAGGTGGGGTTGGAAGGTATGGAAGGGAACATGGGATTCAGGCCCTTCTTCTTATAAAGAAGGTCCATGAAAGTCTTAAGATCAAGGAGCTAAGATGGCACAGCTTTATTAAAAAATTTTTAAAAAGGGTCCTGTCCCAGTGAGAATTAGAAGAGAGTCAGGTGTTGGGGAGATGAGTTAGCAGCTCTGCCCTGACGAGATGTGGGCCCTGCCAAAGTTGTAGGTGTGAAGAGTGGGAGTGGGTGTGACAAAGCCCTGGCCACCAACACATGAGGTGAGGTGGGGACCCTGGATTGTGCACCCTTCTTGGCACCTTCATTCCTTTTACTAACTGGAACACAGAGGCAATGGCTGGATCTCCAGAGGCTACATTGTACCATAAAGATAGAAGCCACACAGAAGGGGTTTTGAAGCTGAGAGCTGGGCCTCCTATTCCTTCACGCTGCTACCTTATTACCAAGGACTCTGAGTCTACTTTATGTCAGAGAAAAATAAACTTCCACTTTATTTATTTGGATTTCCACTAGAAGCAAACAGATCCAGTTCTAGCCAGGAAGGGTTAGAGAACGGGAAGGAACTAGCAAGCAATCACGTGTCCTTGGAGGCAGGAGTCAAGGATTTCTGAGCTCACATTCTGGCTGTGCCGTTGTGTAACCCCGGAAGCTTAACAAGCACCTCAGTTTGAAAAAGAGTAAACCATCACATAATGATAAATAGGCCCCCTAACAGATTCTTGGGATGATCAAATTCAACAATGAACACAAAACGATCACATGCTCTTTGGTGCAATCGAATGTCACATGTCCAAGGAGAAGAAAGCTCCAGACTCTTGGGGAGAGGGGATGATGAGAAGGGGGTGGGTACTTTCCCAGAAATTAGGGAGAAGCCAGAAAAGTGTCTTGGGAAAAACACCCCTCATAGTTCCCTGGTCCTCCCAGGACCGGCCTTGCGCGGTGCAGAGGAGCCCGAGATGGTGACTCCCCGCCCTGCTGGCTTCCGGCCATCCTGAGAGCGGGCCTTTGGCCAGGCTGCAACTTCGCATCCTGTTTAATGGGCTTGCGAGC
Source organism: Aplodontia rufa (assembly GCA_004027875.1). Taxonomy (NCBI): domain Eukaryota; kingdom Metazoa; phylum Chordata; class Mammalia; order Rodentia; family Aplodontiidae; genus Aplodontia; species Aplodontia rufa. Next base: position 18,226 of record PVKS010004156.1, read on the forward strand.
ACCATGCTGTCAACAGCCCATCAACACCATTGATCTTCAAGTTCCAGGAAACTGTGCTGTTGGGAAGGAGCAGCTCTTGGCTCTGTTTCTGCATAAAAGGGTCTGATTAAATCAAAGGGATGCTCTGATTTTCAATGGGTCGGTGCTGATACACAGTGACAGCCAGATGGAGGAGGCGGGGCCACAGCATGTGTGGAAACTCTTCAGGAAAGCCAGGCCACCTCCCAAGGTGCCCTCAGGTCAGGAGGGGCCAGAAGCTTCCCGCCTGTCATAGAAAAGGCACGCGTCTGCTCCACACTGCAAAAGGCAAGAGAAAAGGAACACGCACCTCGTAGCTGCTCGCCCAGTGTAGAGAGAGCCCTGCAGGGAGCGGTGTGAGGCTGACGCTGTCACACGCCATGTGTGTAGTTTGGACGGAATCGTTTGGGGAAAAAGTAAAGAAAAAAGGCACGGGGCTGGGATATCGTGACATATAGCAGGTTTGTATCCTCCTTACGGATCAGTGTGACTGTGAATGAAATGACTGACCGTCTCTCTTAGACCCGGTTTTCTTGATTGAAAATGGTTCAAAGCCCTGCACCACATACACAACTAAGTGTTGGAAAAACAAAAACCAGATGAAAGGGGTTGGGGACTTAGCTCAGTGGCAGAGCGCTTCCCTAGCACATGCAAGGCCCTGAGTTCGATTCTCAGCCCTGAAAAAAAAAAGATGAAAAACTTAATAAAAATCAACCTCTCTTTTTTCTAGCTTTTTTTCACGTGGCCTTCGTTGCTCTGACACTTCATTGTGTACATGGTGCTGGGGTTTGAACTTGTGTACTTGAGCATGCCAGGCAACTGCTGTAACTGCTGAGCTACCGCTCTGGCCCCAGGCATGTATGATTGCACAACTCAATTCCTTAGAAAAAAATCCAGAGATTAGAGCCATGAGGGCATGGGCCAAGGTCTATGGGTGCTCAAAGCTAAAGGAGACAAGGAATGGTTTCTCCCCTCCAGCTACCACTAGAAAGCGTCACCTCACCTCCCAGGACTGCATTCACCTCTCGGATCAGTGAGAAGACAAATCTGTGTTGCGTTCAGACCCTAGAGTGGCAATGTGTTTAGCAGCCATACAAAATTAGCACAAGTGGATGGCATCATTCAAACTCTCACCGACTGTCATCAGCCTCTTCTAGATGACAAGGCTGAGGCAGAACTGCGTGAAGTCACTTGGCCAATGTCTACACCTCAACGTTGGCAGAGCCATGTTTTGGACTTGGTGGTCCAGTCTCAGATCCCAGACAGATTCCAGAGGAGCCTGCCACATTCTTCACTCCTTAGCAGGGCGAATGGGACAGGATTAGTAAATATTGCTAATTCCGAGCAAGTCTCCTGTGCTCATGAAGGCGGGACCAGGAGGCAGCTCCGTGGCAGCCAAACGATACCAGCTAGACTCCAAGGAACACTGTGGGAGACCTCTGCAGAAACAACTCCCAGACCCTTCCCCAACACGGAAATCAGGCCATCATCCTTCCAGGACGTAGAGGAAGAATCCGATGCTAGCAATGTCCTCTGTCCCACTTACCCATCAACAAGCCAGCAACTGAGGATCTGAACCAGGTCCCTGCGTCCTCTCCTGATCACTTCAGATAGCCATAGTTAGAAATGGCTTCTCAAAGTGTAGCCGTAGCCTGCGGATCACCCAGAAATGTGTTAAGGCTGATACCTGGCTCCTGGGAGATCTGCTTAATCACTGGTTCTTCCAGAATAAAATGATCTAAGTCCCTGATCTGTAGTGACTGTTAATTGCTGTGGTATAAATACCTCCACCAGATTGATTAAAAACTACCTAGTACTTAAAACCCATCTTAGAAAACTCCTGAAAACTTTGCCAATCTTCTTGCAATAGCTGGTAAGACCCAGAAGACTGCTGTCTGGGTCCTACCTGAGACCTGAACTAATCAGAACCCCACAGAGAAAGCCCCAGGGGATCTGCATTTTGAAAAAGAACTCACATTTCTCACACCTTGGGCGCCAGACGGAGCAGAGGGCTCCTTGCAAAATCTGAACTCCAGATAAATGTGCCACGGATTGACATATGCACATCAAAATTCTATTCATTGTTCATTAACATCTAACCCTAATGTGGGCTTGCGTGTCTCCACGTGCTGGGCTGGCAACCTACCTACATCTTCACCAGTGGCCGGTGTCATCTGATCAACAGATCTCCCCTCTGAGATTTGGAGGCAGGCCCTGCACCTCTTGGCTCTCCTATGGTGGCTTTATCTTCTGGGAACTACTTTGCCCATTTTCTTATTGATTGATACTGATATTCCATTTTATATTTTAGAAATACCAATTAAAATGTATTTTATACAAAAATAATTATCAACTTTTTTTTTTTTTGAACTAAGGATTGAACCCAGGGGCACTCAGCCACTGAGCCACATCCCCAGCCCTTTGTGTATTTTATTTTGAGACAGGGTCTCTCTTTTGAAGTTGCTCAGGGCCTCCCTGAGTTGCTGAGGCTGGCTCTGAACTCACGGTCCTCCTGCTTCAGCCTCCCGAGAGGCTGGGATTACAGGCGTGCACCACTGTGCCCAGAAACTTTCAAGTTTTAAGGTAGTCAGGTTGATCAGCCTTTCCCTGTGTGACAACAGCAAAGCCTATTTCAAAGACACGACGTTTGGCACTGGATTTCAAGAGTGTTTACATGTGCCAGGTGCTCGTGACCCTGAGCTACTGTTATCATTCACAGCGGCTGCTTCTCATTGCTTCCCTGCCTCCCATGATGGAAAGATCCAAGAATGCCAGTCTCCCTAGCACAGATGGACGACCGGCTTACCAGGCTGCTGCTCCCTCAGGCGTTCGCCGCTTCCCCACGAACCCAGGCTGGAATGCTGTATTTGCTCAGGAATGGTGAGATCCTTCCCTACTCCACCCTGCCTTCTTCCTCAATCCGCCTTTCCCACCCTGGGAATGCGCTCTCCCTCCACTGCAGAGTGGAGATCTTGAATAAGAGGGGACGAGGCTGCAGGCGGCAGCAGGAGGTGGCATGGAAGGTCAGTGTGGCGGGGCTCTGGTGGCAGGGATGAAATACTGGCTTGTGGCACACGGCTTCCTGAGAGGCAAGGGGTGATTACTGAGTGCTTTGCTAACTTATGAGCCCTCGTTAGGTTGCTCGGTGCTGAAAAACTCAGCTTACTACCACCTGACAGTGCTCTTCCTGGCCTGACCCCTCTGAAGGTCACCAACCACTTTAATTAAGAACAGCTTTAATAATGGAGGACTCGAGATGCCACGCAAGGAGACTGCAAGCATTGCGGAAATTAGGATGAAGAATCTCCCTGTTTGGAACCTTCCCCGAGATCATTTTCGGCTGGGCTTAATCCTGGTCTCCCAGCAGTGTCCATCCGAGGTGGTGAGAGCTCAGCCACGGGGCCACTTGCTTGCCCATTACTGCTCCCCCACCCGGCCCAGGTTAGCCAGGAGCAGGCTCCACCTGGCGGACCATCCCTTCTCTCTGAGATGACAGGTACCGTGACAATCCAGGCAGCCCCTTTCCTCCACTAGCCCGTGGTCAGCCAGTGCAGATGGTAAAGTGGTCCTCGAACCCTTAAAGTGCAGCAGAGAGCCTGTGCTAGGGAGAGCTCCTGGGCTTAGCGCCCTGCAAGGCCAGCCCTGGGGATTTCAGCAGCATTCCCGGCCTCCGGCCACTAGGGGGCAGTAGCGCTCCCCACCCCTTCCAATTGGGACAGCAAATCCAGTTCTCCCCTTGGGGACAGTTGCCAGACACCGGGACGTTGGGGACAATTGCCAGACGCAGCATATAAAACTACAGCTGGTCTAGTTAAAGTTGAATTTCAGGTAAACAACAAATGCTGCTCTAAGTCTGCCGAGCAATATTTTGCACCTACTTTCATTTAAAAAATATGTTACCATCTGAATTTCAGGTTTAACTGGACATAATCCACTTTACCTGGGGCCCTACCTGAGGGGCAAAGCTCTCCACCACAGCTGAGAAACACCATTTTGGTAAAACTCAAAACAAGTCACTCTTAGCAGTGTATCCCTCGTACCCCTTACGGATCCTCGAAAGTGTGCTAAGCTCCTAAAATGAGAAGTGCAAAATCAGAACTCAAGGAGGTGGCTGAAGAGCAGGGAGTCGGGGTGATGGGCTCCCGAGGCTGCTGGGAACGAACCCAGTGACTGGCTTGGATGGCCCTCCTGCGTAGTCCCATGTCACTCCTCCCATCCCCGCTCTCTTGGCACTAGGAGCTCCACGGGGAAGGTGTCCACAAGGAGACCTGTCTCACACACAGCTCCACCCTGGCTCTCAGACCTGGGACGAGCATCCAGTAGGTGGTAAATGGATGCTAGCTGGACCAAGAGGAACAGGTGGAGGAGGACCTGGGCCACCATGAAAAGCTCCCCTGCTAGAGCAGAACGCTGAGTGCTGGGGAGCCCCGGCAGAGACGACTAGAGATGCTAAATAACTGTAAGGGTCATGGGGGCACACGATCGGGGTGTGGCAGGGCCTGGTCCTTACAGAAGGTGGCTGGATGGATGCAGGAGGGCTGGTGGAGTCTGAAGGCCACCCTGTTGTGTATCAGCTAACTCGACAGCTTGCTCAGCAGAGGACACGCGGATGCTGGTGAGCACTGGGAGAGAATGGTAGGGAATGGGTTGGTCCCACCATCTCAGGATCACCCCATGACGGGCTGGCCATGCGTGTATTTGGGATAAGTGAAGGCACCGGGACCCAGCCCAGAGGAGCGGCAGGCTGGCTCCATGCCCTGCTGCCCTGCAGGTCCCAACCGCTTCTGAACAAGGGGTCCTGCACCTTGTTTTACCATGTGCCCATCATGTCTGCAAGAACATTCAAACTGTGCATTAAACAAGAAGCCCTGTCAGAAGGTCCCCAGGAATTGGCATGTAAGTGGACAGAAGTTGTTGCCTGTCCTAGAAATAGGACCCGCAGGTGTGTGTTACAGTGGTAGGGATTCTGTAACAGTATACATGCTGGGCCGTTTTAAAAAACAGGAATTCTAAGCCAGGTGTGGTGGTGTACCTGTAATCCCAGCTGATGGGAGACTGAGTCAGGAGGATTGCAAATGGGAGGCCAGCCTCACTAACTTAGCAAGCAAGACCTTGTCTCAAAATAAAAAAATAAAAAGAGGCTGGGGATGTGACTCAGTGGTAAAGTGCTCCTGGGTCTACAAAACAAAACAGAAGTTTATTCTTGCACAGTTCCGGAGACCATGAGTCTGAGTTCAAGGAGTCGGCAGGGTCCATTCCTTCTGGAAGTGCCGAGGGAGAACCTGGCTCCTGAGGGTGCTGGAAATCTGTGGGGTTCCTTCACCGTAGCTGCACCACCCCAGTCTCTGTCCTGCTGCTACATGGCCATCCTGGCCTCTGCAGCTCCAGACCTCCTCTTAAGATGACAGCTATTGAATTAGGTGCCCTGATCTTAGTCACATGGGCAAAGGCCATATTCTGAGTTTCTGGGGGGTGGGTTTTAAGGGGACTCTATTCAATCCAGTCTGTTTCCATGCAGCTGGATCAGAGCCATAGGGCCAGGATCTGGAGGCGTGCAATTTCTACAACGCCCTGGACCCTTCAGTCCTTGAAGCCATGCAAGTCAGTGGCCAGTGCAGGGCCAGCCATGGCACACATCCCCAGACCAAGTCCTCTTGCAGCTGTAGGCCAGGACAGCCCAGCTCCATAGGCTCAGTGGCCATGGGATCTCCCTCCTCCCCTACACAGAAAACAGAGCACCTGGGGAGACGGGCCTGTCCTGTGCGGCTCCCTTCCATCACCTTCCTTCCCTGCACATAGCCCTGCCCAGCCCAGCGACCCTGCCTGTCACCCTTGCACACCCACCCCTCCCCAGCAGTGCCGGCCCCCATCACAGAGCTCCAGCGGTGAATATGTAGGAACATATGTCCTCGGCTTCACGGTCCAAAGGGAACCCAATCACAGATCTGGTGATGCATTTGCAAATTAAAAATTCATACCATAATGAGCAGAGCCATTCAAACTGATAATTACATAAACTCTCGTTGTGGTGGCACGGTAATTACAACAGGTATGTCCAGCAAATTCAAAAGACGACTTGGGCTTCATTTCCTTGGAGAAGAGTTCCCCAGACAGTGGGTCCCTGCATCCCCAGGTGGAGACACCCCCCTTAGCAAAGCTCCTCCACAGAGTAAGCAGCGGGAGAAATCCAAATCCTGCTCCCTCAGGAGGGCAGGAACTGGGTGGAGAGAGAAGATGGGGAGCAACAGGAGAAGAGAGGTCACCACGTGGGCCTCCGAGGGCTCGGGCAGCGTCCATCGCAGACGTCTTGCCCCTCCAACCTCAGCTCTGCACCTGCTCCAGGTCCCCTGGCTCGAGCCCACTCACTGGCCTTCCTTCTTAGAAAATGCCTCTTCTGCTCATGCAGCGCACTCCATACCTAATCCATGGGCTTTTCCACGCCACACAGCTCTCTGCTTTTCCATGGGTCCCAACTATGTGTCCAATGATGCCACTCAGTCCTGACACCAGCTGCCCAGGGGAGCCTCAGTCCACCACAACACCCCCACTCAGTGCCCATTGAAAGCCCTGCCCTCCCTTCTGCCTTTCAACCCACAAGTGATAAACCTGGGGTTCCCACAGCCCCCCTATTCGGGGTCAGTACTTTCTAGAATGTGCACAGGATCCAGCAGTTATGGTTATTAAAAAAGATACTACTCAGGAAGAACCAGATGGAACAGATGCACGGGGCAGGTGCGAGGAAGGGATGTGCACCACCTCTGGGCTCCTGGCTCTTTGTAAGCCCATCAGAAACTCCACTGCCAGAATGATCGATCGACTGACTGACTGATCAATCGGTTGATCACTGGCCATTGGTGGTTAACTTGATTAAATTATTCTCAGCCTTTCTCCCCTCCCCAGAGCTGAGCAGTGGGTTGAGAGTCCACACCCTTTAATCATGTGATCAGTTCCTCTGGAGGCCACACCTCCATGTCCCAGAGTCCCCTCCTTTGCACAGCTTGGGTTGTTGAAGGAAGCTAATGCTGAATAAAGAGGGCACTCCTCCCACGCGTCACTCAGGAAAGCCCGTGGGTTTTAGGGTCTGTGCGACAGCAACCGAGGACACTTCCCTGCTGAGGGAGCTTGGCAGCAGCTGCTCCCCCACCTGGAATGCGCTGCTCACCTCCGGTCTTCCTCAGCTCAGGTGTGGCCTCCTTACCTCTCACCACCTGGGCCAGATGCTGCCCTCCCATTTCCGGTCCTTCAGGACCTGCTGGTTGTACAGGTCAAGTTTGTTCACAGGCTCCATGAGGGCGGGGAAGTTGCCTGAGCTACACGCTGCTGTGTCCCAAGACCCCATAGTTCTCCTGGCTCCTGGCTGGTGCTCAGGAAGTGTCCACAGATAAAGAAGGAATGGAGAAGAACCTCAGTGAACACAGGTTCCCAGCCACTGAGCCCGAGCCCCAGACGGTCCTGAGAGGGACCTGATTGCCCAGCCGCCACGTGAGCCTCCTGTGGTCTCCACTGCGTCATGGCAGGACAGGAGGCTCACCCATTAACACAGCCCAGAAATGGCTGGAGAGGAAGTCACCGATGAGCACACAGTCCCCCGACTTTACTGCAAGCAGGAGGACTCCTTCCTGATCCAGTGTGGGCAGTCCGGTCCACTGACCTACACTGGGAGCCAAGCACAAGGGTTTGGGATGCGTCCATCCCTAACTACCCCACGGCACAGCGTCAGATGCAACAAAGAAGTGGATTCCAAACGCAGGTGGAAAACCCAGGCTCTACCCTAGTGAGCAAGGTCTCCTCGCTGAGCAGCCACCCACACCCTCAGAGACCTGGGAAGCAGAGGTTCCCGTCCCTGCTGGGTCCTGGGATGCAGAGGCAGAGCTCAGCCACATCTCCATTGTGATCCTGGCTCTTCCCCTGGCTGTGTGACCCTCAGAGCTACTGAACCTCTCCGAGCCTTGGTTTCTTTTCTATAAAAGGGCATCATCACCACACCCATTTCAGAGGGTGGCGAGGATTAAAATAAGCAAGTCAGATAGACTCAGCCTGCAGCCTGGCAGGTCACAGCTCATAAATGCTATCATCCTGAGCTTTGCAGAGGAGCACAGACCTTCGTAACCATGGCCCAATGCCCCCACAGCATCACCGTCTCATTCTTCAAAGCCCAACGGCTCTCCCCAGTCCGCTACCTTCATCTTAACTCATCCCAGGCTCCACACCGATGACCCCAAGCACGTCAGGCCAAGGTGAGGTCCCAAGGCTGCCGGCCAAGGGCAAAGGTAGCCTCATTTGTCTGAGTCATTTGCTTCCGGGTCAGCCTGTCAGTGGCTCCGTGACCTGTGGTCAGTTCCCCACCAGAACCATCTGAGCCAGGACTGACACGGCCAGGGAGCCAGGGAACACACGGTCATCCGTTTCCTGCTCTTGAACCTGCTTGGTGCCTGCCTCTCCCTCCAGAAGAATCCCAGGGAGGAAGGTGACAGTGGCTGTCTCTCAAGGGCTCTGCAGGAGTGACAAGGTCGGGGACAGGAAGAGAGTTCCTCATCACCGCTGGCTTTACACTTTCTTCACAACACATGCAGGAATCACCCAGGTCCCAAAGGATCAAATGGGGACTTGTCTGATCCTGCTTTCTGCACTGAGAGGTGCCCCTAAGTGACCCAGCCACAGCTCCTCCCACCCCACCCACCTGACTCCTCAGGGACCTCACCCGCAAGCCTGGCTGAATGGTAAGCGTGCTGTCTCAGAAGGTCACACAGCCGCCTCTCATGCTCTGAAATTCTCCAGCCCCAGGTGGGTGAAGTACCAGCACTGGACAGGCTCACTGCCTCTCCCCTGGAGTGGCCCAGCCTGGTCTCTGGGCCTCAGCTGGCCTCAGACACCTGCATGACCTGGGACTAAAGGAAGGAACACTGATAATGACAGATTTCTGGTTCTCCTCCACCCAGGCCTCAGCTGGCCTCAGACACCTGCATGACCTAGGAGCAGAGGAAGGAACACTGATAACAAGATTTCTGGTTCTCCTCCACCCAGGAAGCTGGGGCTTCAGCATCAAACGTTATGTAGAAAAATGCCAAGATAAAGGGACACCCAGCACTCCATAGGACAGTTCCCACTACTGTTGCACCTGGAACAAGACATACTTGAGACCCACTGAGAAGCTTGGAGCTCCTAGGAAGGGGTTCTAGTCTCAGCCTCCGTGGAGGAAAAGAAAGGGACAATTCCTATAATTGCAATGTCCAAGGAGGGTGTCGGTGGGTCCTTCTCTGGGTTCATTTATCACTCAGCATGTGTCAGGCATTTGACCAAAATGATCGTGTGCAAAACAAGCCCAATTTCTGCCCTCCTGGGATCCTTAGCCAAACCTTGCTTTCTTTTTTATTAAGGAGTTGAGTTATTGTGCAATCATAAATGCGTATAAAGTAACAGTAGCATATGCGTATGTTCTTAAACCAGAATCACCCCCACATTGCCCACACCCGTCTCTTGATTCTTCTATATTTTGGCCCCTACCAGCAGTATAAATGCTTAGATTGTGAATTTTCCAGAATTAAATGATTGCATAAGTATTATTTTGGATACTCAGGGGGGTAAAGAGTATGCTACATTTTTTTTAAGAGAGAGGGACAGTGTGAAAGAATCAATTTTATTTAGTTTTTCATGTGGCTTTCGTTGCTCCGACACTTTGTTGTGTACATGGAGCTGGGGTTTGAACTCACGTCCTTGTGCATGACAGACAACCACTGTAACCGCAGAGCCACGGCTCCAGTCTCTGTATGCTACACTTTTGATTGTCCCCTAAGATTCCTCCCTGCCTCCTGTCCTTTCCCCGCCCCCATGTCTACAGTTCCCCTAGATTATGTGTCCCTTCACGTTTGCTGGGTTTAATACATGAGTTTAACAACTTTTCACCCAAGCCTGGGCTTAGCTCCAGCCTCCACAGATAGTGAAGACATTCGACCCTTGAGTCTGGGTTTGACTGACGTCGGTCAGCATGATTTCTTCCATTGCTATCCATTCACCTTCAAAGGCCACAATGTCATTGTGTTACCAAGCCACCCTGCCTTTTTAAAACTACATTATTGTACTGACTTTCCCCCACCACCAAAAAGTCCTCTTCAAATCCTTTTGGCTCGATGGGTGAAGCTATTTCACTGAAGAGGGCCAAGCCCCAGGCAGCGTGTCCCTAACCATCCACCAGGAGATCTCATTTCTCCTACTGTAAAGATGAAAACACGTTCTCAGAACTTCACTTAATTACACAGCAGAACTGAGATTCAAACCCAGGCAGGCTCCGAATTCCACACCTCCAGCTTCCTCGTTGTGCATCCCAGAGCGTGAGCGCAGAGCCCAGGCCCAGTGCTCCGACTCCCATCCAAAGCCACGCACGGCCCCGCCTCGGCTCAAAGTCCTGGACATGCCCAGCCTGCGACGGCCTGGGCGAAGAATTCATTGCTCCTTCTGTCCACCTGAATGATTCCGTTTCTCCTTCGCATTTCTGGCCCGGAGACTGATCCACCGGAAGGCTGATTGATGTGGCTGCACTCACTACGGGGTTGGCTCTGAGAACCCCGATTGGATTTTTAAAGAATTTCATTTCCCAAAGCAAATGCCGTTCAAGTCCCACCAGCCTTGCTGTGAGCATGCTCGCGCCCCTGCGGTCTGGGATCCGGGGGCATTTCTGCATTACGTCCTAGGTAAGTGGCCTTGGAAAGGTCCTGCCCCCCTCACAGGGCTGCTAGAGAAGGCAGAGGTCTAGATTTTAGGGCATGCCTGGGACCAACCAGTCCACACACTGAGTAACTGGGGTGGAACCTGAAAGGGGAGTTGCTTCACCCAAGGCTACAGGACTAGGACAGTTTCTCCTCGGTTGTTCTCACCTCTCCGCCATCCCAGCACTCTGTAACCATTCCACCATTTCTCCAGGATCCCAGGGGACTATACTCAGTGTGGGTATGCAGGACCTAAGAGGGCACACTAAAGGAATTTAAATTCACCTGCTGTCCCCATGATCACAACAATTCGATGACCCTATGAGGAAGATGGCATCTGCTCCATTTTACAAATAAGAGAACTGGAGCTCAGAGAGGGTAAGTGAACTGACCATGGTCACACAGCTCTCCAGTCAGGATTTCAATCAAGGTCTACCAGGTCAAGAATACAACTCTCCTCCAACCTATTATATTGCCAGCTTGGAACCACGCCTCCACACCCAGCGAACACATGTCTGTGTGATTGGGTAGGGCCGGAGCTCTACGAAGACGTCTAGTTCGACATTTCAACTCTCTGAGTGAGGCTCTGTTGGTGCGGTGCTTTAAAATACCTCTCTTGAGTCTGGACAGGACTTCACTGATCTTTCACCAAATAGAGGATGGGAAAAAATGGCAGTGTGTGACGTCCAAGGCTAAGCCCTAAAAGGCACGAGACCTTGTTCTTTGCTGTCCTGATCAAGGGGCCTGGAGGAGGCTGGCTGTCATTCGTGGATGCGGAAGCAGCCTCGGGAAAGGCCCATGTGGCAAGAAGCTGAGGCCAGGCATGAGCACCTGTGAGAGGATCTTCCAGCCCCAGCAAACCTTCAGATGACTGATGTCATGGTGCAGCCTGAGCCAGAGCCACCCCGGCTCCTGAATTCCTGAAGCCCAGAGGCTGTGGGGTGAGAAGTGCCCACGGTTACAGTGGGTGTGGGGTGAGGTGTCACACACTGCAGGTGACTGATATGCTAACTTCACGTAGTTACATCCCAAGACTTGGTGGCTGAGAGCGATGGCCACTTGCTTTCTAACCCTACTAACAGATCCGCAGTTGGGGCTGGGATCAGCAGAGTAGCTTTCCCATTTCTAGCGGGGCCCTGGGGGTCATCAGGCTGTGGGCTGGGACAAGAGGGGAGAGGGCCACCAGCCAGGTCAGCAGGGTTCCAGAGAACAGTGAAGAAGGACTCAAGGTCCCTGCTGCCCAGAGTTAGCATAACACATGGTCACCTCTGCAGCCTCCCATGGGTCAAGGAGGCCCAAGGTCAGGTGACATCCAAGCAGCTGAACATGGTCTCCATCTTTCTTTTTTTTTTTTTTTTAAAGGGAAGGAGACAGAGAAAAAGCAAATCAACCTTATTTTTCCACCTGGCCTTTGTTTTCTTGACACTTAGTTGTGTATGTGGTGCTGGGATTTGAACCCAAGTCCTTGCGCATGCCAGCCAGGGTTCAAACCCCAACACCACTTGCTGAGCCGCTGCTCAGGCCCCCCAGTCTCCAGCTCTTAACAGGACAAGCTGTGGAGTGATGCAGCAAAGGCTGCGGATCTGGGAAGGTGTGGGGAACATTCTGTGATCCACCGCAGAGACTGAGTCTGATTTTAACAGGGCGGCATGCAGTGCCCCATCAACAGCTGCACCACCCGGCGTCTAGACATCCCACTGCAGAGCGCTTCCGTTTGGGAATGTGGATGGGCACAGGCTGAGCTGGAAGTGCCATCCGTGAGGGTCAGCAAGAGCCTGCAGGAGAACCATCTCCGATTATGGACGGCCAGCCACTCAACGCTTCCAGGACCTGTGCCCAGCACTGCCCAGGATGGCAGGAAGGTGGGCAGAAAGTTCCAGGAGGAAACGCCTCACCTCAGGCTTTTCTGGGTAAAGCACAGAAGCAAAAGGAAGGAAAACTAAGAGAGAAGAAAGAAGCGCAGAGGTGCTTTCGCTTCTGGCAGGAAGGTTAGCAAAAAATACATGCTCGTGCGGAATTCTCTCAGTTGATTAAAGACAGATGTCAGAAACTGGAATGTGATTCAAATCAACAGTCAATAGAATAACTCCTTTATGGCCGATATTCTCCTTGGCAATATATATTTGATGTCAACAAGAATTGATAGTCAACTGAAAAATTGTATTTTGTAAAATATATGTACACATGTACAAACAGCTGTATATAAATTTATGTACATATGAATATATATTATCTATGCATATTTGTATATATTTCAGAAGGGAATCATACAGCTATATATAAATATGTAACTACATACTCGGATCTATTTATAGGATACATGTTTGACTATGTATTATAAAGCTAAGTGTACATATGGATAGATTCCTGCTTGCAAAATCCCTGCTTATTCCAGAGACTTTTCCTTAACTCTTGAAGACAGAAATAGTGTTTTCCTTTAGAATTCAATGCTGTGTTCCTGCCTCTGTTCTGGAACATAATGCTAGGGACTGGCAGGTAGAGTCTCTTGGTGTGGGGATGGAGCGCCAGCCCTTCAGCCCTGTCTTCCCAGGGTGTGCCATGTTGGATCATGCAGCAGGTCTTTGCTCCTGTGAATCCACACACTGCTGGAAGTGGTGAACAGTCCTTCATACCCTTTCCATGGGCAGGTGCCAGTTGAATGGAGAATCATCCATGGGCATGGATGGATTTTGAGGCACATCTCCTGGGTCTGGCTGGAACTGGCCTTATTCAGAAATTCCCCAGACTAGATGTGCTTCCTTACAGTCTGCTCTGTGCGATGAGGCAAGCCAGGTTTCATCCCCATTCAACAGATGAGAACACTGAGCCTTTGTTAAAACAGCATAGAGGCAAGGTCTGTGGTCCTCTGAGGTCCAGAGTCCATCATGAGATCCCTGCCACATTCAGGTGCGTGTTCCTGGGCCACCTCCCTGAGGAGCGCTTGCCTCGGCAGATATCGAATCTCTTGCAGAAGCAGTGACTCAGCTCTTCTGTCTACTTCCAACAAAAACTCCACTCATGCAAAGCCCAGCGGCGTAGGTGGGGCAGGAAGTTGGGTAAGGAACGGACAAGAGAATCTGGCCTCCCTACACTTAAGAGTGCTGGCCACCTAGTGTGGCCGCCACCATCTCCTGCTCCTTCCTCTGTGTCCTGGTCTGGAGCCAAACCCATCCCTGTCTCTGTCATGGGCAGAGGAACCCGGCCCCTCTCTTTCATTGGCGAGGCTCTCAGACTGGGTAGTCTGAAACATTTCAGCTGGCTCGGGGGGTGGGGGAGTGGCAGCTGTCCCTCGATTCCTGTCTGGGCCTCTGCTGTTCCTTCCTTGGAAATCACAATCAAGGCTCTCCCTGGGATCTCCTCTCCCTCCGGCCTCCACCTCTGGACCAGGAGCTTCCCTGTGTGGCTCCAGGGTGTGCCCCGCCCCCTCCTTCCCAGAACTACAAGAGCCCAGCCTTTGAGTGTCAATCACTTCCAGATCTGTTGGCCACCATTTGAGTGGGCCTAGCTTCCTGCAGACCCCTGTCTCCTGGTCTGGAGCTTGAGCAGTGGTAGAGGCCTTGGGTCTACACCTCCCTCTGAAGCCTTGGATGGGCGCCATACTTGACGAACTTAAGTGGACTCGGTTTAAAAATGTAAATAATGGATGACAAAAGGAAGCTTCACCTAAATGCAAAATCAATATCTCTTGCCATAAATAATAGGTACTCATAAAATAAACACAATGGGTACAATAAATAGAAGGCGCGGTCTTTCCAAGGATCTGTGTTTGTGCCACAGGGAAGGTGAAGAGCTTCAGAGCAGCTTCAGGCCCCACTTACACCAACCCAGGCCTTTCTTCTCTACAGCCTCAGAGGGACAGGAAAACAGAACCAGAGGGTGCTCCTCCTGTGAGTCCCTATCTCTGTCACACGGCCACTCACTCCTGTGTGTCCCCAGGCGCTCCCAAACCTCATTAACCTTCTACCCCAAACTTCGACACAGTATTCAGGGCAGGCTGGCCCAGAAAGAGAACAACGAAAGCCCAATTCTCGATCCGTTACGGAGACACACACAAAAAAATCTGTGCAAGACCCCAAACAGCTACAGGCCCAAGGGGTCAGGTGGTCTCTGGTTTTCCATGGGACTGAGCCTGAGCCACTTCCCCTTTGGACATCAGTAAATGGAGAGATGTCCCTGACAGTTTCTGACACCCAAAGATGGGAGGGGGAGCTTCAGAGAGGCCCTGGCTCTGTCCTTGCAGCCATGGGAGCATGCAGGGACCCATGCACACTCTGCCTGGCGGCCTCGATCTGCCACGGGGACACGGAACAGGAACTGCGTTTAGTAATCAATTGACTCCCCTTGACTTGGTTTGGTGCCTTTTCTAAATGACAAGAGCCTGGCAGCGTCAGCACCTCACAACCATCTTTATTAATGAAGCTGCTGGCACCGTGCGGAGAAGACACGGCAGCATATGCAAACGTGCGAAGGAAATTATTTCTATCAGTTCCAGCTATTTGAAAGCAATTGAAAAGTTTCCATTTGAAGAAAAAGTAATTTTCCTGATGTGAGTTTCGAGAGCTGTTTGTCTGCCCCCACCTGACGCGGGCCTCCTCGGCTCTGGGCTTTCTACATTTTATTAAACCACAACTAAGTGGAGTCATGCTGTTAAAACATTGTGCCGCTTTTTAAAGTGATATCATTACCTAATAATTTTGAGAGCTTTACTTTTTTTTTTGTCCTTCCTTCTTTGCCAGGAAGGGAAATTGACCAAATCGGTCAGCAGCATCCCAGCAGGGTGGGGACCAGGGCCAAAGAACTCGGAGAGAAATGAGCTCTGGAGGTCACATAGGAAACTGGCTTGTAGATTTTTCACCAATCCGTGCGTACAGGGATTTGGGAGAGACGTGGCATTTTAAAACTGTACTTCTGATTCTCTTGCTGGAAAGGCTGCTTTCTAGCAGTGTGTGACAAAGTAGCTCCACCTAGGAGCTTAAAACAACACCTGGTTAGGAGCCCCCAGGTCTGAGGCAGGAACCTGGCTCAGAGCCGCTGGGGTCTCTGGTCAGGTGTCATAGGCTGAAAGCAAGATGTCCACAGGCTGCTTCTCGTCTGGAAATGCTGGAGAGAAACTGCTTCCCAGCTCATTCTTGTGAGCAGGATGTGGCTCCTGTGGTTGTAGGACTGAGGCCCCGTTCCCCCACCTGGCTGTCACCAGTGGTGGCTCCGTTCTACTGACCACTCATCTCCTTCCACATGGAGCCCTCTCCTTCTGCAGGCCTCCTATGGTGCATCCAGTACTTCTTGCTGATGCCTGGTGTTTGTTTCTCTTTTGACCAAATGGACACAATCCTCTGTGTTCAATGGACTCTGGTTTGGTCAGGCCCATCCACGTTGTTTCTTATCTGAAGATCCACTGTGCCACAGAAAGTCCAACACAACAGTGACATCCTTGTATCCACCAGCCCAAGGAGCATGAGGGAATGTACAGGAGAGGTATAGGAGGTCTTGGTGGGCCATCTCAGAGCTGTGATGACCTCCAAGATGTGCCCCAACGTGCATGTGCTTCCAGGCCCACAGAACTCGGGGCTGCTCCTGCCTGACCCCTTTAGTTCCAGAAGCTCCCAGCTGGACCACTGGGCCTTGGTTCTTCAGTCTGTTTTAAGACTCAACTATTCATATACGCCCCATGCCCTCCCACCCCAAATGCCTACTTATAAGTTCAAAATGGAGCTGTGTGGTTAAGTGGTCGATGTTTGGGTCTCCTGCATGGAAGCCACCCTCCTTCTGTTAAGTCATCCGACCTTCCTGTCACACTCCTCTCCCACTCTAAGTCCTGTGCTTCCAACACAGGGCCTACCGCTAGCTTTGGGGGTGAGCAAATGATGCCATTTGACCACTCAAGGTCCTTTCCTGCCTTGATGGAGGCTTAGTATCAGGATGGTCAAATGGCCCCAGCTGACCCAAGGGGGTCACCCCAGGACTTGGGCAGGAGCTTCCAGGGAGGAGAGCGTAACCATTCCTGCGTTGTATGACCTGGGTGGCCTAGCTGAATTTGCACCCTGCCCTCCTCCTGCTTATCTTTGAGGACAGGATGCTGAAGGACAGAAGCCCTAGGAGCTGGCCAAACCATTTGGATCTAAGATCAATGACAAGGTGACCTCCGGTCAACCTCCAGCTCCTTTATAATAAAAGACAAGCATATTCCTCCTGCCATTAGCCTACTCTCCCCTCAATTTACCCTATGTCTATAACCTCTCCACCAAATGGAAGGAAATTCATGTATGACTTAATCTCCCACTTCTATTCTTGGCCAAAAATAAATCTCCTTCCCTGCCCAATCTGTGCTGTTTTGTTATTGGTTTCACAACTGTGAGAGGGAAAAAGGACCAAATCTTTGAGGCAAAAATTTGATAGCATAATCAAGTGAAACCCAATAACAAAGTCAGTCCAGAAGAGTAGCTCAGAGAGTGGGAAATAAGAGATGGGTCCTGAGGATATCATTTAAGGCTTTTGAATGTACTTATCCTGAATCAGACTATCCTTGGGCAAATTAATTCATTTCTTTTTCATGTATTCTTCCTCTATTCATCATTCTGTCCATCCATCCATCCATGCATCCTTCCATCCATCTATTCATCTATCCATCCAATCATCCATCCAACCCTCCCTCCCTCCCTCCATCAATCCATCCAATCAGCCATATATCCATCCATCCCTCCATCCATCCATCCAATCATCCATTCATCATCCAGTCATCCATCCATCCAGTCATCTATCTATCCAATCATCCATCCATCCATCATCCCAACCACTCTTATTTGGTGTTGTTTCTTGACTTGTAATTAATGAAAAGACTAGCACTGACTTCCCATTGTTGACCTCCACCCATCTTTCTATTCAACTCTCTCACAAGGGCAACCTCCTTGCTTCTCCAGTCAAACTACACTGCAAGCCAGTCCCTGGATTTCCCTCTTCAATCAGAACATCCCAATGTGACTTCCTTCACTACCCATCCACAATGAGCTCATCTGCATGACACCCTGTTTTTTAAGTCCCTCCACCCCCTCCCTAAGATTTAAATTCTAGGGCTCAGGATGAAGCTCAGTGGCAGAGTGCCTACCTAGTAGCATGCATGAAGCCCTGGGTTCCATCCCCAGCACCCAGCAGAAAAAAATTAATTCTGTCCATTTCTGGAGTCCCAGAAGACCTCTTTTGAATCTATCTACCTTCTAGTGCTCTCCTTTTTGTTTGCTTTAGTTGTTTCTGTTCACATCCCTCCCTCTCTCCATCCATCCAATCATCCATTCATTCATCCAGTCATCGGTCCATCTATCCATCAGTGTCTAGCCATAGCAAACGCCTGATATGTATGGACACAGTTTTCATGAGGGGAGGTATAGATCTATCAGAACTCTCATTTTAAGATAAAAGAAGTTCCCAGAGATTCAACTGGACCAAGCTCACATTAAAATCTACATTCTTAACCACTATGACATCTATCCCTTTATCTTCACGAACACTGCCGTTACCATTAATAGTAAGAATACCTCCATGTCAACGAACACTGGGGCTTTGCCCCAGTTAATCCTCTAACCTGCAAAGCCATCTTCTAAACCCCATGCTAATATAATGCTGCAGGTGAGGAAACTGGAAACTGAGTCCCAGAGAGGTTCCATGGCTGCACAGTCACACCCCTAGAATGTGGACCCAATTCTCTCCATAGCCATGGCTTGCAGCCTGGCAAGGATGAACAGGGCACCAGGATGCAGTGGCTCTCCCCTGCCCCCATCCCAGGAAGGCTGTCCCTGGGACTAAACAAGGCCCAGGTCAAAATCTCCATTTGCAATCGTCCAAGCCAGTTGGGCTGGACTGTCTGCTTAAACAGGATTTTTTTTTTAATTGGAAGGGAGCTTTAAACACTTTGAAAATGGCCTTGGGGACCAGCTCACAGCACAGTCCACATCCCCTCCTTTTGAGGCTGGCATCCCTGCAGCCACATTGCAAGCTCTGTTTTCAATTACAGAAGCTTGTTTGAACACAGGCTGTCACAGAGGCTGTTCAAACAGGCTTTTGTAATTGAAAAGGAGGAATAACAAAAGATCCCCAACCTTCCAAAGCCAGGGTGGGAAGGAACTGGTCAGACCACTGTGCGACCAAAATGGCACCCACAATCAGAGGGCTGGGCCGGCCAGGGAGGCCTTTCAGGGGCCTTTGATGGGCGGAAACACATGGAGCAGGAGCAGCCAGCACCTCGGACAGCGTCTGTGGCAGCGAAAAAGAGGTAGCAGGGAGGGGACAGCAGGGGCAGTGGAAGAGTGCAGTGCTTCCCACCAGTGCAGAAGGTGGTGGTTTTGCTTTTAATTGGCAAATAACAATTCATGTATTTATGGAGTACAATATGCTGTTTTGATATATGGATGCGCTGTGGACAGGTTAAACCAAGTTAATGAACATGTCCATCACCTATTTTTTTGTGTTGAGAACTTTTAAAAGATATTCTTTCAGCTGTTTTGAAATATACAATGCATCAAAATGAATGTCATCCCTCTGCCATGCAGCAGGTCCCTGTGCCATCTTGCTCACCTCCCTTCTCTCCTAATGGGACGGGGAGAGGAGTTAGGCCACAAAACGGCACCACTAACACTCCCACCCCAGCCTCTGGCAAGCACCCTCCTCTCTACTGCGATGCTCAACTCTTCTAGAGTGCACATTGCTGAGAGAGCTTGAAGCAGCTCTTTCTGCACCTGACCTGCTGCTCTTAGCATAGTGGCTTCAGGTTCCTCCAAGTCCCAAGGCACAGAACATTCTCTTCCAGGGTGACTTCTCCACTGCAGGCATGAACCCCCATCTCCTTCACCTGTCCACCACCGATGGGCATGCTCCCAAGTCACCCGAGTGCAGACAGCCCTTTGACTTGCCGGTTCCCAGTCGCTGGTGTATACCCACAAGCAGGATCCCCATATCACACAGTGATTCCATTTTTTGCTTTTTTGGAGGAAGCACCATACTATTTTCTGGAGAGGATGCCTAATTTACATTTCCCCGCAGCAAGCAGGGGTTCCCTTTTCTCCACATCCCCACCAGTGCTTCTCTTCTAACTTTTCTTATTTTTTTTTAAGAGAGAAGGATAGTGAAAAAGAGAATCAATTTTATATTTTTTCATATGGCCTTCATTGTTCGTGTATGTGGTGCTGGGGTTCAAACCTGTGTCCTTGTTCTTACCAGGAATGCACTGTAACTGCTGAGCCACCGCTCCAGCCCCATCTGCATTTTCTGTATTGGTTAAGGTGATGATTTTAGACCATTCACAGTTGGGGCATCAAAGCCATTAGCAGTAGGAGTAAGAAAGTCACTTCACATTCAATTTTCCTGCAATATTTTGGAATTCTTCAAGCCAAAAGTTTGTCTCCTTCATTTACAGCTTTAACTCCTACTCCTTTACCTCCCTTTTTAACAAAGAGCAAATCTTACACTCAGGGCCCTTTAGGAATCTGATTTGAATTTAGTAACATTATTTTTATTTTCACCATATTTTAAGGAAGATGATCACAGTTTCTAACTTAAATAAATTTTAGTTAAAATGGAATGAATTTTAAAATATGAAATGAATAACAGCTAGAATATAAAACACAGCAAAAAACATACTGGTAGATGGATATTGCAAAAATAAAGAAGTTTGGGGACACTGGCTTGGTGGCTAAGGTTACGGGTAGCAGACTGGCTGTACGTGTTCACATCTCGAGCCAGCCATGAGCTGACCCATCTGACCAGGCCCCATGCCACCTCTGCAGAGCAGAGCTAGTAACAGCCCACTGCAGAAGCCACCCCGAGACCAAGGCGGTGAGCAATCACACAGTGACGGTTCTCTATTATCTTCGAGAAAAAACAGCACTTCTCACACTTAGAAGATAACTGGACTCCCGATAGAGGGAAATGTCTCAGGAGTCCGTGGGAGCCGGTAAGCACTTTGCACACTTGAGTGTATGGCTAAGGACCCCATTTGCACATCAGGAAGTGAGGACACAGAGGCGGAAGCGATGGATCCGAGGATGGAGACTAACGGAATCCAAGCCTTCTATCTAACAGGCTGGTGGGTGCTGGTTGAGAGGTCCACCCTTGAGCAATTCTGTCCACTGCCCACACTCCACTCCCAAAGCACCCCAGCCCACGTCATCACACCTTCCCCAATACATCTAGAGGGGTGGCACTGCACCCTACCAAAAAGCACCAGAGGCTCCCCATCCGCCATACTGGCCAGCAGCATCTCAGAAGTAAGATTTCCAGTGAAAGACACAGCATCCCTGAGCATGGGCAGTGGAGTCAGGACCTAGGCTCTGCTGCAATGTCACATGCGTGATTATTATTCATTCTAGTAGCATTGGACTGGGGAGGGGAGCGTCCTTCTCAAACATTCACCAGCTCCCTTGCCCTAGGACATTTGCATAATGGCTCTTCCTTGTCCCTCCACCACCCAGCTCAGGGAGTTAGAATACCCCACCCCGTGGGCCAGGACCTCCCAAAACCCACCCCATGCACAGATGGAGGGGCAAGTCCAGATGCTGAGTTTAGGACAACCTGAGGAAGGTGCACTTGAACCCCAAACTCAGAATTTCCTTTGGTGGCAATGACATGGTGCCCACAGGAACTGGGCCAAGCAGGGCTCTATAGCCATTTGAAGCCCATGAGGAAAGTCCCCCTTCAGGGAAGAGGGTGGAGCCACCCCTGTCTGAGGACAGCTGCTTCTCAGGTGCAAAGGTAGAAGAGGTGGGTGAGGTCCCCTCCCCGCCACCCTGAAGGTCACAGCCCCCTATAACGAGAGTCAGAGAGCAAATTTCTCAGATCCTAGCTTTACAGGACGTGGGAGCCTTCACAAGGAAGACCGGGACATGCGGAAACGTCTATGCTATGCTCAGGCTCCATGAAGCAGGGGCTGCCGTGTGGAAATGAGGCTGCACCGCGAAGTGTGATGACCGGAAGAGGCTGAGGGCCACCAGCCAGGCCTGTCTCCGGAGGGCCCTCCCTGCACTTCCTCCTCCTGGGTAGTGGGCGGGACCCTTGGCAATGAGGACCTTCTGATAGGGGACAGTCATGAGCAGTGGGGACTGAGGTTAAAGGAATGATTCTATAAGCCAGGCCCACTGTGCTGGCCCACAAGCTTTTACTTTTAAAAAGCAATTTACCTGCAGCCCTGCCTGGTTCCTCAGCAAAATACCTGACGTCTGCAGGAGAAACACGGACCCCGAAATACCCATGAGAAGAACACGCTCTTCACTTCCCCGAGAAGCCAAAGAATATGCATGCAATCTTTAATTCTGGAAAATGCACAATCACACAACAATCATGTATATATACGCATACACATATGTGTGGCATTTATATCTGTTATGGGGGGAATATAGAAGAGTCAAGAGACTGAGGTGATTTTGGATTAGGATCAAAGGTAAAATCCTATTGTTACTACATATGCATCTATGATTGCACAACAACTCAACTCCTCAACAAAATGTTTTAAAAAAGAGCCTGAGGGGGCTGGAGAGGTGGCTCAGGGGCAGAGTGCTTACCTGGCATGCACAAGGACCCAGGTTCAATCCCTACCACCACACACAAAACTTAAATGTTGGAAAAATAAAAACCAGATGAAAAAAATAAATAAAATTGATTCTAAAAAAAAAAAAAAGCGCCTGAGAACCCCCCCTCCCCAGAGTGTCTGTCACTGTTGAGATGGTCTGCAGTCTTCGTATGTGTGTTTCAGATGTGGGTTTCTTGCTTTCCAAAATAAATCCCTGTGCCTAAGAAAAACTAACACAATTTACCTTGGCAGGAATGGCTTTTGTGACCCTTACACAGACCAGATCCCAGAACTTGGAGAGATGAGGATAATTTCCCCTAACCTTTAAGAACAGATTCCAGTTAGAACCAGTCAGCCTTGGCCAAAGTGACCTAGAGTTGCCATGCACAGTGGGAGCTTGAAAGTCTGATGTCATCCCGCTGTCAGTCAAAAGTCAAGAGGTGGACCTGGGTGGGACTCAAAGCTTCCCTGGGACCCCCACTACAACTGAAGGACAAGAAGGGCAGTGGGTCCCTTCTGAGAGGACCCACTTTCTCCCTTAAGAGTGTCCCCTTTTCCTCTTTCCCATCCTTTCTTTTAAACTCATGCCATTTACTCTGAGTGATGTCTGAGATCTTTCTGACCTGGATGCATGAATCAGGGTTTGAAGGGTGTTCTCAGTGCTGCCTCAGTTTCATGGGACGCCCCAGTCCTGCAACACTTCCGCTGGACAAGGGCAGCCCTGAGAATCCATTCACGGCAGCTCCAGGACAGAAGAAGATGGGGAGAGACTGGAGTATGTGGCTTTTTTTTTTTTTAACACACGTATGTGGCGAAATCACATCACATAAAATCCACCATCTTGATAATTTTACAGCATGCAATTCAGCAGTCAGCACTTTCACGAGATTGAACAACCATCGCCACTATCTCTTCCAGAACACGCTCATCACCCCAAGGAACACCCCAAACCCGTGAGCAGTCGCTCTGTGTTCCCCGCTCCAGCCCCTGGAAACCACCAGTCCCCGCTCGACTCTGCGGCTCTCTGTTCTGCATGTTCCTACACGTGGGTTACACCGCGTCTGACCTTTGGAGTCTGGCGTTTTGTACCTGGCGTGAAGTTTGCCAGGTTCACCCACACGAGGCACATGGCGGAGCTTTGCTCCTTTGCAAGGCTGAATGACACATTTCTCCAGCCAGTCGTACATGACGGATGCTGGGCTGCTTCCACCTTTTGGCTCTTGTGCTCAGCACTGCTGGGAACCTTCCTGCTCAGGTGTGGGGATTTGGAGAAAGCCTCCGCTCCGCATTTGTCCACAGAGGCCCCTGGGGACCAGCACCGAGTGGAGGCTCGTTCAGGATGATGGGAGCCAGGTGGCAGGATGGCCCCAGACTTACACTGGAAAAGCCGAGGTGGAGGAAGACAAGGTCCCCAGCCCTGGCGCAGGGGTTACATTGGGGTTTGGCCTAGCAAAGGCTCCAGGCCATGCTGAGCTCCTGGTCTCTGCAAAGCCAGAGTCCACCATGCTTCTCCCCATCACTGTGACCCACAGACCATGCCAGCCCCAGGGAAGGGAGAAAGACATGAGGAGTGAAGATGGGGGTGAGAAATTATGAAGATGGACTAACAGGGATGGTTCCTGGGATGGTGGGCAGCCAGGCACACCTCCCAAGGACCCTTGAGCAATGGCAGAAGACAGGTTGGTTAAGGACTGGCTGTGACATCGTGATATGCCACCTGCTCCCGTGTAGGCCATGTTCCAGTCCCAGATACCTGCATCCTTTCTGGGCTGAGCCTGAAGCCCAGGGAGCCCCAGCTGTCCTCCCCTCCACCCAGGGAGCCCCAGCCCTCCTCCCCTCCTCCCAGGAGCCCCAGCCTTACTTGCTAGGGTCCTGACCTCCCCTGCCCCACAGCTATAACCATTCTTGCATTCTCTCCCTCTCCTTTTGTTAATTTAGAGTTTATTACTTTTCTCATTTAGATTGTAAATTTCCTTCCCTGGAAGCCTTGCCGAAGCTGCCCTATCACCACTACGTTAGCAGCCTCTCCCCCGTCTGGTTTTAGTTTTTTGATCCTTATACACATCATTCACACAGAGTGAAATCGCCAGCGCTCCAGCCAGCACCTACAGAGGTGAATGTGGAAAACACAGAGGCCTCACCTTGCAGGGAGTTCCAGGCCCTGGGGCCTGGGGCCCGGCTGAGCTGTCCCTGCCTGCACCTGAGCTGGGGACGAAGGGAGAGCCAGTCTCTCCTGCCCAGCTCAGAGCACATCCAGGGAAGTGCTGCTGTCTGCCAAGTCCAGGTATCTGCCCTCTCTCAGAGACGTGAATATTTCCTTCTGGTGCTGGGCTCCCATGTAGAATGGAAAGTTTCACCCCTGAATTCCTAATCAACTTTAAGTAATTAAACTCATTTATTTCCATCTGAACATGCTGGGGTTGGAGGAGTTTATGGCTATCTGGTGAGGAGAAAGACAGTGTGTGGCGGACTGAGGTGGAGGCTGTCAAGGGCCTGGGACCCAGGAGCCTTCTGCCAGCATGGGCTGGGGGTTCTGCAGCAGGGGGACCTCTGTGCTGTGATCACTCTGAGAACAGGTGAGGAAGCCAGGGAGCAGCTGCCAGGCACATGGATAAGAATGGTGGGGCATGAACCAGGGTCGAGACCCATTCTGTGCTGACACCATTTCCAGGGCCAGGGGACAGGAGGCAGGGCTCGGGTGCATGGGCCAGCAGAGCGCTGAGTTGGCCTTGGGTCCCTCACTGCCTTCCCACCCACCTGGCTATCTTGGGTGGGGGCAGAACCCCCCAGGGATTCCCATCTTTTTTGTCTGGGATCTTCTTTGCCAAGTCTTTGGATGACCTTGAGAAAATTAACTGACGTCCTGACTGCTGTTTCTTTACATGAAGACCTCATAGGCTGCCGGGAGCCTTGGGCAGCGGAAAATGCACATGGGGGAGCTGACGGCAGGCCCTGGGTGCATCCAGTGCTCTGTCCCCCACTCATCAACGTCGCCCTATTTCCAGGGACTGGCTTGACGATGGCAGAGCCTTGCAGGCTGAGTTGGCTCCTCCTCCGGGGTGTGAGTCAGCCTGGCACCCTGTTGGTACTCTGGGAGAGCTGTGCACTGCCGAGAGGGGAGGGAGACTGACCTCTTGTGCCAATTGCAGGGCAAGGTGGGGCTGGCAGAGGGGAGGGACAAAGGGCGACCACCAGATACATCCCCTGCATGCCAGGGCTCACCTAGTTGGGCACAGGTTCCCAGGCCGGAAACCTTCTTCCACCAACAGGGTGGTTTTCCTCTCCCGCTGAGAAGATGCTGTGCCTGCTCTCCCAGCTCATTCCAGGAGTTGTGCTGCAGAGAAGTTAAGCTTCTAAAGCTGCAGTGGCGGAGGCTGTGATAAGCGGCTTAGCACTGGGGCTGGTGCTGACCCAGCGGCTTTCTCACCTGACAACCACTTGTGGGGCTTTGAGAAGGAAAAGAATGAGATTCTCTCTCCCTTCTGGGTCAGCCTCCTCTGACTTCCTTGGAAATTAGTTCTGGGGCCAGGATGCATGGGCTTGAGAACTTTCTAATTACCACGGGAGGATGTCAGGGGCCTGTGGTCCCTGGCTCCCACGGAGACTTAAGGCTGGGGGCAAGTGGCCTGGGAGACAGAAGTTATGGTCAGCCTGTGCCCCGAGACTCTCCTCTGAGCTTGTCCTTGTAAGCAGAGAGATGGAAACCGGGGGAAGAGAAAGAGAAAGGATATGAGCCTGGGACACAAACCAAGAGAAGAGCCACTTCAGTGAGGGAGGGGACTTGAGGACAGCCAGGGCTGTTCTGGATAGGGCTGACTTGTCATGGCAACGGGGGAGAAGTCCCTTCATCTGTCCTGGATGCCAGAGTGAGGTGTCCAGTTTTGAATCATGGTCCCCTGTACCAAGCTGTCCAGGACCTTGCACGTGCTTGAGAGAGGGGTTGAAATGCTGACGCGGCCTACTGGGCTCTGCACGACCCAATCTCACGCGCACCAGGGGACAGGCATCATTAGTTTCTGAGAAGCCTGGAGAGATGAGAAAGATAGCTACTGCCAAGAATGCTGTGTGCCGTTCACAGGGCACTGCACTGAACAATGCTGAGGAGCATCTTTCCCAGCGTGGACATCACGGATTTCAATAAGATGAGAATTTTCTTTCTTGGCTCACGATGGTCATGCGTCACATTAATTGTCTTCCAAAACTGTTCACCTACTAAAAGTAAGTCTTCCCATTATTCCATATCATATCCTATTTGAAATGATATTTTACTATTTTGTGGTAGTCTTTCCTGCTGGAATGTGAATAGCATTCATGTAGGGATCTTGTGATCAGCCTCTCTCACTGTTCTTACTTTGAACGGATGAACTGAAATCATGAAGGTCAAAGTATTGGGTGGAGTTTTCTTCTCTGGGGTACTTCTGCCATCTCTAGAACCCTAAAATCTGGAACAACCAGTTAAATCACCTTGACCCATCTAAACCCATGGAGTCATTGAAGAAAAGGGAGACACAAGGCAAATAAATGGTGACCTTCACTCTTAGGATCTGCAACTGATCAGGGGGTGCAGGAACACGGCCCATCTTCAACCCTGGTGCAAAGAAGAAACAAAAGGTGTCGCGGAACAAGATGATGCAGTGGGCAGTCACTAAGGTGTCCCCAACTCAGCCCCACCTCCTAGTGTCATCTCCTTAGCTTAAGCATGGACTCAACCTTGTGACTCACATTAGTGAACAGAATACAGAAAAATGATGGCGGCATTTGTAGGTTAGGTCATAAAAGGACTGTGGCCTCTGACATGGGTGGCCTTTGGCTGGTGTGCTTGCTCTTGTGTGCTGTCACACTGTCCACCAGCTACCACGTGAGGACACCAAGCAGGCTACAGGGAGGACTGCCTGGCAAGTAATTAAGACTGACTGGCAACCCTATGAGTGCATTCAGAAGCAGATTGAGACCTGTCATTAGCCACATGACTGCACTTGGAAGGGGATTCTCTGGCCTCAGTCAAGCATTCACACAAGACTGCAGCCCTGGCCAACAGCCCAGGGCACCCAGCCAACCCATTTTATGATTCTGAAAGCACAACATTTGTTGTTCTAAAGTACCACATTTGGGGATCTTTGTTACACAGTGGTAAGTAACCTATACACGTGGGAAGACAACCCACAGATAGGGCTAACTCAGAATGAGAAGTTTCCCACATTTTCCTTCAACTGTTTCAGGGCCATGACTTCCTTTGTTCCTGAAACTGTCACCAAATTAGAAGATAATAGCTTGGAAGTCTCCAAGGAACCTCATTAAAGTTGGGATTAATGCCTCCAGCTCTGAATCAAGCATATTTGGTTTGAGGATGACTCTGCCAACGTGAGCTATGTAGACCTGAGTAAGTTACTCAGCACCTCTGAGCCTTGGTGTCTTCGGGAGGAGAACGGGGGAATGATAGAAGCTACCTGTCCACCTCTTAGGATTGTCATAAAGAAATAGTGTTCAGGGGCTGGAGTGGTAGATCAGCAGTTATGGCGCTTGCCTGGCATGTGCAAGTACACAGGTTCAAACCCCAGCACCCACATATGCAACTAAGTGTCAGAGCAATGAAAGCCATGTGAAAAACTCAATAAAAAAAATTAATTCTCTCTCTCTTACTGTCCTTCTCTCTTTAAAAAAAAATGGTATCCATACGTGCACACTGCTCAGTGGGGTGCTTTTATATGATACGTGCTATCACAATGTGAGTTGGTATGTGTGTGTATGTGTGTGTGTGTGTGCATGTGTTGTTTACAAAAGTCAGGTACAGAATTCTTGTTATTTTGGCTGAGTTACCCGAATCTTCAGAAAGCCCCACCTCTTGAGCAAGGACCGTGTCACTTCAAGCCACTTCATACATAGTGGAAAGGGGCAGAGGGAGATAAATAAATGCCAATCAAAATCGAGATGGTAGCCATGCCCTGTGCGTGGTTCTCTACCCAGTGAGCCAGGTCCCTCTCATGCTATCCTTGCGCTACCTCCGTGAAGCTACTTTCGACAAAGAAAAAGAAGGTACAGCCACCATAGCTACTGAGGAAGCTCAGCAGCACCGGGCGCTTGTTGGAGCTCACTCTGGCAATGCGAGAGTCTGAACTTAGACCTGGGTCTTCTCACACCGTGGAGACACTGCTCCCCAGTGGTTAGTGCCACGCCTCCCCTCTGTTCTTGGCTTCTGAGGCCAGAACTGGACGAGCCCCTGGCACTTTCCCAGTGGGTTCCTCCCTTTGTTATTCTCTTGCTCATTAGACTTCACTTTCAATGCCAAGCCAGCTCTCCTAATCTCGTGTCAACTCTGCCGCCTCTAATTATTTCACTGTAATTATTTTTTCTTAACAAAGGAGATAAAACTAATCATAACATCTTTTTGTAAGCCTCCAAGAGTCATGCTTAAATTACTGCACTGATTTGAAAACCCCAGCAAGCAAATAGGAAATAATTATACTTTTATCTGGGTTGTGGCTGATGTTTTGCCCGATACCTACTAAGTTCTTGTACAAAAACAAGAGGTCATGGGTAGAAAAATGTCTGTCACGAAAGTCCTCCAACTTGAGGTGGATCTTCCCCCTGTGTGGCTGACTTCACGGGGACTTGGGTCTGTTGGGAGTTGCTCAAGGGTGGCTGAGGTCTCCAATGTGTCCCTGTAGCCTAATGTTCTTGGGGTAGACCCCGCTCCCTGATCAGTGCAGAGTTGCTTCCTGGTCTGCTCCTCCTAGCAGCTCCTGTGAGCACGCCAGTGGGATCCAGGGTGAGAACAGCGCTAGCATTTATTACTTACTGAACACTAAGCACTAAGTCTCTTCTCATTTAACTACAATTGCCTAACAATTGTAATGTAATAGCATGCCCGTTACACAGGTGAGGGAACTGAGGCTCAGAGAACGTGGGTAACTTGGGCAAAGCCACAAATAGCAGGACTGGTCTGGAGCTCACCCATCTGGCCCTGTAATACTTATTCCCCCTGCCACCAAAATCTATTCCATGCAGCACCTAGGGGCTGAACCTGGAAGAGTAGGTGGACCCTTCCCGCAGAGATTTGCCCCAGTGGCTCTTGTCTGCAGACTCCTCCCATGAAGATGCCTACTGGGGTCTGAACTCATAGGTGACAGTTCTACCCTCCAATATGACAGTGTTCAGAGGTGCTGTGGACAGGTGGGAAAATTGAGGTACCCCTCCTGAGCAGGCACAAACGCTCCTATGGGAGGGACCACGGACAGCTGCCTTTGCCCTCCCACCACCACGAGAACAGCTGGAAGGCGCCATCTATGAACCAGGAAGCCAGCCCTCACCACGCACCAAGCCTGCTGGCATTGACCTTGGTCTTTCAGCCTCTGGAAGAAATGACTTCACATTGTTGACAAGCCACCATGCAGGGCTCCCTAACACAGCAGCACGAATGTACCAGACGAGCCTGGCCCCTTCTCTTGGAAGACCTGGAAGGCACAGCGAAGGGTGCACTGGAGACGCAATGCACGGCAGCTCCTCTGCCATCCAACCCTCTTCTTAGGGAAGAAAATAAACACATATTCTGAACTCCAGGGCTGGAGAGGGAGCAACAGGACAGCGCCCTGGGGAAGCTGTGCTTATCACAGTAGTGAGAGGTCCCTGGAAATGGGATTGTGGCATGAGATAAGGGGACAGGGCCTTCAGTGCTTCAGACCGGAGAGCAACTGCTACAGTGATAACTCTGGAGGCAGAGGCGGCAGGGTCTTCTGGGGATGGAAACAGACCTGGAGCCTGTGGGAGCCACAGGGCATAGGGTGATCTTTCTAATGGTCCACAGGGAACCCCCTCCATGCCCCGGCTTCACAGAGTCAACAGATGCCATTTCTTGTTCCCCAAGAAGCCAATGCTAAGAAAGACCCAAGCGCAAGTGCTT
The DNA here is from genome assembly GCA_004027875.1 of Aplodontia rufa. Taxonomy (NCBI): domain Eukaryota; kingdom Metazoa; phylum Chordata; class Mammalia; order Rodentia; family Aplodontiidae; genus Aplodontia; species Aplodontia rufa. The sequence goes on from PVKS010004156.1 coordinate 48,395, forward strand.
TACCTGAAGGACGACCGCAGATAAGGGAGGCAGAACGGGAACAGTTGGGCATTGTTAGAAGACTACCCCAGGGAAACTGGAACCTGGCCTCACGGGGCCCTTGGGAGCCGGTGTCACAGCTACCAAGAGCAGAAGGGGCTGGTACCTGCCATGGCACAGGGAGCCGCTCCAGGGAGTGAGGTGCACTACACACAGAGGAGCTCAGAGCTCAGAGCTCAATCAGGGTCCCTGGCATAGAGGTTTCAGCAGCCTGAGGCTGGGTCAGAAGCAGGCCGTGGATGGAGGGACAAGCCCAGAGGCCAGGGCTCCTCTGCTGCTCTGAGCGGCTCCTTCCCTTCCTCTGCAGCCCAGCTCTGGCTCAGCCATGTCATCTTCCTCCCTTGCCCTCAGAATCGTCCTAGCTACCATGACTGCCCTCCCAGGTCTGCCCAGGGGAGGAGGGACCAGGGACAGCCCGGCTGTGTGGAGTCCACCAGCTCTGCCTCCGCTGTTCCTGAAGGCCTTGGGCACCCTCCTGGGCTGCTGGACCAAGGGCTTCATGACCCCTTGTGGTCAGGTGGCCACTGAGAGGAGTAGTGGAGGAACTTATTTCATTGCCCTGTTGCCCAACCAGGGCTGGGCTTGGGCCATCTTTGCTCCCTGCCTATGAATGACCATCCTGAGCACCCAGCCCACCGCAGGTGAACCATCAAGTCAACCTCACATGCAAGGCGGGGAGAGTGGGACTCCCTGGTGGTTTCCTTAAACTCAAAAGAAGGGAGGTGCCCTTGGTGGCTGGAGCCGTGGCGTGGAAACCATGCTCGCAGGGCTCTCAAGCGCAGGTCGGTGGAGGGCTAAGGAGCATGGGAAATGGGCCTCCCCGGCCTCAAAGAAGGCAGCCTTTCTTGTGCCTCCCCAGTATTGGCCTTCTCTGTGTGATTATTTTAAGAAAGGGACTGTCTGGTCTGTTTGAGCTGATATAATACCATAAATTGGTGGCTTACACACAACATAAATGTATTTGTCACACTTTTGGGGATTGGAGCCCAAGACCAGGTCCCAGCGACTCAGCCACTGGTATTGGTCCTCTCGGGTTCACAGCTTTCTGTTTGTGTCATCAGGAAGCAGGAGGGACAAGGGCTCCCTGGGTCTCTTTTCCATCGGTCTTGGGATTGGGTTTCCGCACGTGAGTTTGGGGTGGGAGGACACAAAGGTGCAGGGACAGCGGGCCCAGCACTCCAACCAGAAGTTAGGAGTCTGCCGCAGGGTTCTAGGTCCTGGGAAGAGGGTCATCGAGCAGGGCTCCTGAGTTACCACCTGAGCTGGCCACCTGCTGGGCAGGGCCTGGGGGGTTCCTCCCGTGCACCATGAGTAGGGGCTGCTGCCAGGCTCCGTGGAGTCTGCTGGGCACACGCAGCACTCAGCACACACAAGCAAGCAAGGCTGCGATGCGTCCCCCCCAGTCCGGCCTCAAAGGAGTCCATGTGGTTCCCGAGGGCACAAAAATGATCAGAGTCACAAACGTGTCGCCAGCCCTGAAGGCAGACAGCGTGGCCCTGTGACAACCACTCCAGCTAGAAAGCCATTTGTCTGTTCCTTTCCTTCTCTGGATGCTTGGGGGAAACTGGGGATTGTAACCTGGAAGATTCCAGTCAGACACAGGATGAGGCAGAGGGAACCCTGGCGACTCGATTGCGAATCTCCCACTCTTTCAAATGCAGGGAGTCACTGACTGCGTTCCTGTTGCCCCAGAACCACCACGGCTCACTAATCTGCAGGTCACACATTTTAAGGGAGCATCGAAATCACCCACCAAATGTGTGCACTTGCCACCTTGTCTCTCAGGAGCCCATAGCTCCATTTGAATGTCCCCCAAATGGTGGCGCACTCATCCCTCCCAGGTGACTCAACTCTCAGGCACCTCGGAGTCCACTTCCCTGGGACTCTCCTCCTTCGCTTGCTGGTCACTGGTTTCTGCTGTGCCAGGTGGAGCCCAGGGCCTTGGACATGCCAGGCAAGCGCTCACCACTGAGCTCCACCCTCAGCCCTCAGAGGTCACATCTTCAGAAACCCCAACTGCCACACGCCCAACTCAGGGAAGGGTCACAGGTCGGAATCCAGGGAACTCCAGCTCAGCGGCTTCCCATGGAAAGAAGAGTCCTGCTAGGATTTGCTAGGCAAGGCTGCCGCCATGAAAGGCCAGATTCTGGTGTCTGGAGAGATCTGTTGCCCGCAGAGTTTTGGAGTTGACGGTGTTGGCCCCCCACGCCTCTGTCCTGGCTTCTGGAGGTCTGGCGGCACTCCTGGCAGGAGGGGTCCTGAGCTCTGCCTTCATTTCCTCATTTCCTCCAAGGCCAGGTCTGTGTCCAGCTCCCCTGGGTCCTCCTGCTCCAGAGTGACCTCATCTTGGTCAACCGTATCTACAATGACCTATTCCCAGACAGGGCCACAGTCTGAGACACCAGAGGGTAGGACTTCCACATCTGAGTTTGGGGGGACATGAGCCAACCCCTAACTTCTCTCCTCTCAAGAAAAACACCAGGTAGGTGCTAGGTGCCAGCTAGAGACACAACAAGCAGGGCGCATGGGTGGCTACCACCCCACCCATGGCCACAGTCTGGGAACAGCACCCTTCCCTGCCTGGGTTCAGCCCCAAAACCCAGCCCAAAGTGGGGCTTCAGGCAGCCTCTTCCTGTCATGAGAGCAAACCCAGATGACCCCCTCTCGCTGTCATTTAGGGGAAGGAGATTCATTCCAAACAGACCTGGAAGGCTAGAAGGCTTCTGGAAGAGTCATTTGGGGAACCCATGAGTTGGCAGGGTGTTGTCATGAAGTCCCACAGACCAGGAGGCTTAGATAACAGAGCTCTCTTCTCGCAGCTCTGGAGTCTGGAAGCTGAGATCAGGTTCTCAGCAGCGCTGCTTCTTCTGAGATCTATAGCTGTCGTCCTCACAAGGTCTTCCCTGTGTGAGTGTCTGTGTCCTCACCGCCTCTTCTAAGAAGAGCAGTTAGATTGGAGTCGAACCCACCCCAAAGACCTCAGTTTAACTTAGTGGCTTCTTTAGAAATCCTGTCTCCAAATTTAATCCCATTGGGAGATCTTGGGGTAAGAGCTTCCACATATGAGTCCTGGGAGACACAAGTCCCTTGCAGGAAGAGAGGCCGCACCATGATCGGAATGCACCTCCCGGCTTCTTCCCACCCACCCCAACCCACCCCACACTCTGCTGGTCCCTTTCTCTCCTGGAGGGTCATAGCTGGGAATTTTCCTATCTTTCCTGTCCTTAGGACAGAGTGAAAAATACACCCATCCTGAAACAAAACCATCTCCTAAACACCTGTCCCCAAATGATGGGGAAGTCTCTGTGGGAAACAGGCATCAAAGTCGAGGGGAATCTTTGTATTCCGCTGGCCTGGCTTACAAGGTAAAGTGGCATGCAGATTTCTTATTTAATAAATTCCCACAGAAAATTAGTTTTTCACAGTGGGGAGAATTTCAAGGCTTGCTGAGGCGAGCGGGCAGGATCTAATCACTGTTGAGGCTTTGTACATACAGCAGGCTTTGCCGATCTCGGAATGATCCAATTACTCTGCAGAGGCCCATTCGCCTTACCTGCATACTAATCATGAGACAGGGGACCAAGAAACACGCTGGCCTTTTCGGGAAGCTCCAGACGCACATGGTTCCCTTGCTGACCTTCTGCCAATTACATCCATCTCAATTCTATTAGCTCATCTTTTGCCCGAAGGTGACATATGCCCGGCTTAGCGGGGGACGTGCCTCCACCAGCTCCCCTCAGCAAGGAGGGGGGTGGGTAGCCGCTCCAGCAGCACAGGTGGGCTCACACCCCAGGCTCCCAGAGCTTCCCCTCTGTGATCCCTGGCAAGGAGGACCAGGGAACTGAAAGGCAAACACAGGGGTGGACCCTCTGGAGCCTCTAAGGTCTGGCGGGTGAATGGGATGGTCCTCTTCCACTGTGCAGAGAGGGAGCCTTCACTCTGTCCCTCCCTGTCTCCTTCCTGTCCACCTTTGTCCACATGCTTCTGTGCACAGGAGCTCCAGCTGTGTCATGGACTACAGGAGAGAGGGAAGCAGAGCCGGGCGCAGTGGTGCACGCCTATGATCCCAGCGACCTGGGAGGCTGAGGCAGGAGGACAGCAAGTTCCAGGTCAGCCTCAGCCTTTTAGGGAGACCCCGTACGAAAAGAGGGCTGAGGATGTGGCTCGGTGGTAATGTGCCCCTGGGTTCAATCTCCAGTTCAAGAGAGAGAGAGCAAGTCTAATAAATGCCCTCTTCTTGCAAATGAGCACCGAGTCAGTCTGCAGGGCGTGGGCTCTGAATGGCAGGGACACATCGGGAAGGGCAGGCTGTGGGCTCAGCTGCAGAGGAGGACGGCATGGGGCCTGTGCTGCACAGGCAGTGGGATGGGAGGAGGAAAGTCACCCTGGAGAGATGGAAGAGCAGGGTGTCAGGCATGGAGGCCAATCCGCCTTGTAGTCATCTGGGGAGCTTCTTCCAAAACACTGGGCACTGATGTTTTCCAGCAGTGCACGTAGCTCCCCCAGTATGTGCACGTGCACACACACCCCTGGGACACAAGCAGTGAGCCAGCTCAAGCCCGCATTCCACCAGCAAGCGGAAAGGCCAGCCCTGGTGTGGAGGGTGCTGGCTTGTTAGGATGATGACCTGAGCTGAGAATATGGGAGGAAAGGTGGTCATGGTCCCTGGCACCAGGGTCATCTGCAGGCTCAGGAGTTGGGTTGGGCAGAGCTGGGAGCTAAGCTTTCTGTTCATTTTTCGAAGGGTGGCAGTGACATACCAGATGCTGGGCTTGTGACTGACGAGAGGAGGAGGCAGGAGTGGGGGTGAGACTTCATGAAGCCCCTTTTCACCGATGATGACAGGAGGGAATGTCTCTTCAAACAAAAGCACAGGGCACTGCTCAGGGAAAACAGGCTTGGAGCCCTGAGCCTGCGTTCGGATTCTAGCTTTGCTCTTGCTCACCTGTGTAAACCTCAGTTTACACACCTATGAAATGGGAGTGTAATCCTTAACAATTAGGGTAAGGGTCAGTGTGCTCCTGGCTCTCGGTGGGAGAGCAATAAAGGGAATTTGCCAGTTCCTAGAGCTGAAGTCCAGCAGGGGCAGGGTCCTCTGTTCATTCAACAAACACCACCATGTCTATGCATGCTCCAGGACAGGAGGGACTGTGACCACCAATGGGAAACTCCAAGCAGGCCCTGAGGGCTTGCAGGGAGGGCCAATCACTGGGCTCCGGAGGGAGTCCTGCAGATTCGGGGGACTTGCCAATGGAGGCAAAACCATGAGCCACAGCACCTGGAGGGAGTGCTGAGGGCATGTGCCACAGGCAGAGGAAATGTCCCTTCGGGGGGCCCTTCCAATGAGTGCCACCCAGCAAACATCTCTCCGGGTGATGAAACTTTCCCAAATCGCATAGTCTAGCATGGTAGCCATGAGCTGCATGTGGGCCCTGAGCACTTGAAACGGGGCTGTTATGGCCGAGGGCCAGAATCTCTAACTAATGGCCACCTGCAGTGAGGAGCCACCTTTCTGGTCAGCACAGGCAGTCACGCTAAGCATGATCTAAGTCATTCTCAGATCATAAGACACTGTGGCTCGGCTCCGGAAGATACTGCCAGGTGAGTTATAAAAGGCAGCCCCAAAAGGAAGGCATTGGATAACTGGCCCTGGGTCCGAGTCTAAGTCAATGATGGAGGACATCGTGGGTGTGGGACGCGGCCTCCACTCACAGCCTTTGTTGGCTGCTGGGTTGGAAGAGTCGAGGGAGACGAGTGTGACTGAGGTGAGGCTTAGACGTGAGCCTCAGTGTGTGCCTCAGTTTCTCCTGTCAGCACTTACAGAAGAGCAAGAGGAAGGCTTGTGACCCACTGGCACACTAGAGCCACTGCCCTGCCAGGCCCTCCCACGAGGGAGGTTTCTCTGGCCTTGATTTCCCCAGTAGACAGAGTCTGTGGACGTGGCATTTGCACTTGGACACCCAGGGCCTGGCGGGATCTCCTGCACCACCTCTTGGTGGTGGCTGTGGCTTCTTCGAGGAAAGAGGCTAATTTGGCATTCCTAGCACTGCCCACGCTTTTCAAGTCCTCCTTGGGTCCCCAAGAACCCTGCATGACTTGCCGAAGAGCAGTGATTTGTTTTTGTCCTATTACCTCCTTTAAAGGACAGAAACAGATTGCTGGGCTGGAGGGACGTCCTGGGAAGAATACGGATGAGGGGCTGGTGCGTGAGGAGGGAGCTGGGAGGCTGTGATGAGCGGGTCCATCCAAAGGTCTCCTAGTGGAGTTATGCTCTGGGGCAAACGGGCCAGGGAGGAAATAGAATCTCCATCCCTTTACACACTGCTGCTGGAATAAATCTCTTTGCAGAAATACAGTCACTTGGGGAATTTCTTCTCCCCTTACCCCTTGGATTCATGCTATTCTCTTTGCTTGGAAAACACACTCATTTCTCTCCTCCACTCCCTTCACTCACATTCACGAATCAGCAAACGAGGTATTGAGAATCTACTGGATGCCGATCAGTGTTGGAGGCTCAGTGGGACTCACTGACGACACCTAACAACCCTGCACCCTACCACCCGTGAAATCCAGCGAATGGACCCAATGAAGGTGCCATTGCAAACTCACATGACACCGTCCCAGGAACCCCTGCCTCCCTTTCAGCTTGGCCATTCAGATGCACCTGGGGAGTGCTCCCAAGGGCACCTGGAATCTTCTGGGGTGCACATAAACCTGATTGACACCAGACTCCCTGGCATCAGTGACGCACACTGTAACTCAGCAGCATTTACAAGCCCACAGAGGCCTGGCATCAGAATCAGGCACAATTTGGTACACATCTTTGTGCTCAACAGCTGTGCCTTTGGTCTCCTCCATGAAGCCCCCTGGACCTGCACCGACTGGCCTGGCCTCCTCACTGGTCAATCTGTCTGCTCGGCTTTCAGGGTCACCTTGGTGCTCCTTGGTAATTCCCAGCTAACTGTGCCCTGCTAATCACTTGGATGAGGCTTGTCACTGTCAGAGAGCTGTCCTTACTCTGAGGACGGGGTCACTCTCCACATTACAGCAATTTCAGCAGGACTACACCCCCGTCCCGGCTCAGACCACTTGTTCTGGCATCCATTCATGTGATCTTCTGCGGGGGATGGCTTGCCACCCAGCCTGAGAGGAAAGGCCTGTGTTCCAGTTCCTCACACCACATAGCCAACCCGGAACGGCATCCTACACACAGGAGGTCCTCAGTGACTACCTGACAGGAATCCATGGGAGGACCACCGCAGTGCACGAGGCACCGTCTGTGAAACTGCATGTCTCGGCTCGAATTCTGGACCTGCCACTCACACTGGATGGGTGATCTTGGGCACATTGCTCAATCTTTCTGTGCCTTACTTTGTTCATCCGCAAGATGGTGTTGGCAAAAGAAGCTACATACATCGTGGAGAGGACGAGATTTTATAGGCACGGACCAAAATATCACCTCCCACTGCTGGCCTGTACTATTGTCTTGCATCCCTGAAGGTCAAACAGGACAGCAGGTAACAGCCCCTGGATTATTCTGTAGGTGAGGATGCATCAGAGGTCAGACTGGCTCTGCGAACAAGCAGGAAGCCCCAGGATCTTTCAGAACTACACCGCCTGTTCTCTCCCTGCTCCTGGGGTAATTCCTGGACACACAGAGCATGTATGTTAAACTCCTGGCCTTCCAGGGAGCTATGAAAAGCCATCTGGGGCCACAAAGTTCAAGCCAGTAACAGTCCAGAGTGGCACCAGTCTGCTCAAAAATGTCAGAAGAATGGCAGCTGAGGCTGTGGCTTACGGTCATCTGCTGAAGGATGGGACTCAAACGTGGCTGTGATAAGTTGGGGGCCCCAGGGGACTCTTCAAACAACCACCAGTCTCTTGATAAGAGGTCCTTTCTGTTCACCAGCCAACAGAGGCCACCTAGGCACACCGCTGTCCCAGGTGCTGAAGCGGGCTCACCGCTGTCCCAGGATCCGTCCACAAAGCTTCTCTTTTCTAAGTGGAGCAAACCCCTGGGGTGGCTGCTGTGTGTTTCCCCATGTGTTTTTGCAGATTCAAAGCTGATTTTTGAGAATCACATTGATCTTACCCACGTTTCCCAGGAGGAGGTGATGATAGGAATATGAAATATTAAAGATTTAGTACCTAAGCGCCTTTGAGGAGGTGGTAGGGATGCATAGGGAAGGAGGAGGAGCGGAATGAGGGCCCTGCTTACCGGGGGTGGGCAGACTCTGAGTGGGGGAGGGAAGGAAAGCCTTAGGCCTGCAGGCAGAGAGCTGGGCAAGCTGCGAGTAGGGTGCTGCAGTGAGGGGAGAAAGGCCTAGGTAGCTGCTGAAAGGGCAAGCAAATTGGGGATTACCAGAGGGTGTTTTGGATCTGGGTGTGCTGTGATCTGGTCCTCACCAAGTTACTGGACCTGACACCAGACACTGCTATCCCCATCTTCAAATGGAAACATGGCTTGGAAACCAGTGCCTGTCCTCTGACACCCTGCATGGGGTACAGAACCCCTAGGCTCCTGCCTCTAGGTGGGGCCAGATTTATGGTGCTATTCATGGTCCAGAGCCCCTACCCAGGAGGTCCATCTGGGACCAGACTACGGCTGAATACACACTTGGCTTTACTCATCTTCCAGTACTCTTGAAAACACTACCCCCCAACTCCAATAAGAAGCCCCTCTCCAGCTGCTTCTGTGCCACTGAGACCCACACGGGACCTTTAGCACTGTGGTGGGTGGAGTTGTTTCCTCCTCCACGTTCCACTGCCCTGCAGGCCTCAGGAACACAGACCCTCTTGCTTTGTTCTTTCTGATTCAGTCATGGGCTTGAGGAGCTGTGATAACACTCTGAGGCTGGCTTTAAGGTTCAGCAAAACAGTTAAGAAGTGCTCAGCTCACAATTAAAGCAGCCGGGTGTGCTCTAAGCTTCCCTGGGTGCTTGGTGCATCTGACACCACTTTGTCCTCCCAACAGCTCTAGGAAATGCCCACTTTGATGTTATAAACAAGACTGAGTCCACAAGGGGCAAATTACCTTGCTCAGTGTCACAAATTGCATCTGTGGCAGAAACAGTAGGGCTTTGTGGTTCCAAAACCCACTTTCTATCCCCTGAGCCACACTGGTGTCTCCATCAGCTCAAGAAGAATAAAGACCAAGCCACCGAGTTACCACTTCAGAATAAGAAGAAAGTCCCTCAGCCCTGGTATTTCAAGCACGTACATTTCCTTCTTCAGTCAAAGATAAAGGTTGGCATTTGCTCGAGAGTCCAGCTATGTGCTGACTGAGATCCAGCTCCCACCTCCAGAATCTCATCTGAGAAATCTAATATCTGAGACAGATAATGTAATGGGCGTGAGAGTCATCCATTTCCTAGGATCCTCTGCGCTCCAGGCTTGTATTAAGTTAGAAAGACAGGCACCTGGACCACATTATTCTCTCTCCCCATGAAACCTCCTTAACGAGGTTAGAATCCAACACTGTGACCTCAGCATTCCACTCCCATGCGCCCCTGATGTGGTTCCAAGGGTGCAAATCCTCTCAGAAGGTGGAGCTTTCGTGATGCTTCGTTCTGGGGATGGACGCCTCATTTCTTCTCACCACTCAATGCAGATCATACGATTCAATGTGTTTCTCATCTTGCCTTTGCTTCCAGGAAGCTCAGAGATGAAGTCAGTGCTCCAATGGATGTTTGTTCTTTTTTAATGTTTTTGGAATGTTTGTAAGCATTTTATTTTAGTCATATTTGACTGTTTCATAGCACCTCAATGTGATGTAGGAAAAGACTAAAAGTAGACCACAGCAGTATTCCAGGGACCATGTGAAAAAATGGAGCTCTTAGATTTGGTGGCATATATTTAGAATACCCCAGTGTACATCTGTCCCCTCCCCCGTCCCCAGCCACCATCATCCCCATCTGGTTGGCTCAAACCCTGCTAGTGGGGACCTGTCTCCTGTCTTATGGCCCCACTCCCTCTTTAATTCATTTTGCAGCCTCATCTATCATTGCACCGACAGACCTGGCTCAGCCGCCGGGTCAACTTGCAGCCTTCAAAGGTTCCCAAGCCTTTATTTACACAATAAGCTTCTAAATCAGGAGTGCAGAGGCTGGGAGAGTGGTCCCCTGGCCATCTGAGGCTGGGGAGATATTTCAAGTGCATTAGTGCAGCTCTATGGTGAGTAACTTAGAACATCCCTTTGATATTTTAAAATGTCGTAAAGCAACCAATGCCAAATGTGCACGTCCATTCATATCGACATGAAACCAGAGGTGCTTCCCCACGGGGCTGAAGAACTTCAGGGTCTTCCATCCCCCTTCCTGCACCAGGCATTTCTGTTCCCTCTCCTCTGTGGGAAAGCTTTGAGCTTTGCTGGACAATTGGGAGGAGCCCAGCTACAGGATGAAGCTCATTTCACCATGCCAGGTCTTCACACACTCACTCCAGATGGTGGCCTCCGCACATGCTGATCCCAGCTCGGCACTGTGTCCTCCCCATTGCTCCGAGATAACTCCCACCTGTCCTGCAGAGGGTTCTCGGGGCTCACCGGGGATGCTCAGCCCCGCAGCCTCCAGAGGACCCAGTGCTGCACCCTACCAAGGGGCCTCTCACGACAGGTGGCCACACCTCTGCTGATTCCCACACATGTCCTGCAGTGATCTGCGAGCTCCATCGTCCTCAGTGCCATCTCCTCCTTCTCACTACGTGCCAGGCAGTTTACACACACAGACCCACCTAACTGTTCAGAATACTGTGATCCCCATACAGGGGTGGGAGCCGGAGGCACACGGAGGCACAGCCACAGGCGACCCAGGGAGTAAGTGAGGAAAGATGGACTGCTCCAGCAAGAGGGGGACTTCTAGTCGCTCCTAGTCACACTTGATCAGCACAGGCCTCCTTGCCCAAGCTGATGGCCTCTGACAAGGACTTGCTCAAATCCCCTTTCTCAGGGACAGGGAACCAGACCAAGCTCAGCACTGCCAATCCCTGTCCTCTGCTACTTTCTTTTCGTTTGTCTTTCCATGCATTACCTTTCAGCATCCTGCACAATGCACAGCTCTTGTCTGGAATATGAGCTCCACAGGGACGGGGACCTTAGGAACAGAACGGTATTCACCAACAGAAATGCAGCAAATGCGTGCTGGGAGGTCGGGTAACTGACTGCCGCCTGCACTCTGATCAGCTGGACACCGGGAGCAGGCAAGCGAGGCTTTGCCCTTGAAAAGAAGTCATGCTCCCTCATCAGTCACTCTGACGAAGTGTGTGCTGATGTTCCTGGCATCCCTCAGACCTGGGAGGAGGACCTGACCGCACAGCTGGGGCAGCTCAGCCGCAGGAACGGCCTGTGGCATATGGCTCTTCCTCTCCCTCCCAGGTGCCTCTCTGTTGGCCCAGACCCCACCCTTCCCAAGAACCTGGCCAGACCAGGAGGGTTCCTGGCTGTCTTGCAGTCCTCCCCCACCTGGCCATGGTGGGAAGGACCCCTCTGCCACCTCATCTATCCAATTAAGTGGGTTTTCAGTGATGGGAAAAGCTGGCTGTTTCCTTGACAGCAAATACCCAAACTGACTGGAACAATTAGTTTGTCTATTTTAAAACTGAATTCCAATGCTTCCATGGCAACCAAAGTTATTAAAAGATGTAAATTAAAGTGTTGCACAGGAAAGATGGGCTGGCATGGAAGGCACTTGTTTTGGGGAAAGAACACAAAGAACTTCAAACCAAGGGCATCCCCTGCCTGGAAGCACATTTCAGTCAGCTGGAGGGACACAGCTCCAACCGCTGGCACCTCCTGGTGCCCCTGGCTTGGGTCACTGCCTCACATCAGGGACACCCCGTCCCTCTCATGCAGAAGAGAGATGAGGGCTTTGCACTGTTGGAAAACCTTCGTGCCAAGAAGGAAGGTTGGGGAGTATGGCAGGGAGCAGAGCTGGTCTGCAGGACCTGGCATGCTGGGAGATTCTCCTGCACCATCCCACCGGATGCTTCTGCAGATGAGGCAGAAGCTCAGGCTGTTCCCATGTCACATATGGAGAAACTGAGACCCAGACAAAGGAAGCACCTGAAGGAGTCAGGCAGCCAGTCAGAGCTCAAACTGGGATTAGAGTCCACATCTGTCTGGCTGTCTTAGAATTCATGCCAGACACAAGGGCGTGGGTGGATGATTCCACCCAATCCTTCCAATAACCCTAAATAGCAGAATGGCTGGTGCATAGTTAAGACCTCGGGCCCCAGAGCTGGAGGGATGTGAGTGTGGACTGCTGTCCTCCTAGGGGACTCTAGGAACCAAAGGATCCATGCATGGGGTCATCTCTCAAGTACTCTTAGAACTTCAATTGCCCACAAATCCACCCCCAGGGGACATTCTGCAATGCTTTTCACTGCAGCAGTCTGGGGAGGGGAAGCTGCTGGCCTCTTGAGCATAGAGTCCGGGGCTGCTCCACATCCTGCCTGCACCAGACAGCCCTCCACAGCGTGCTCTGCCACAGCGTTAGCTGTGCGGTGCAGAAACCCTGTCCTAGGGGTTTCTTAGGAAATCGATGCTGGAATGAATGAATGGGTGACTGAAGGGGCCTTTAGAATGAGTCATTTTCCAGTTAACAGCCTGGGGATTTTCAAGCGCATGAAGTGACCAAATGTTAGTTATCACCGTTTTAATTAAACAGCCACTGTGGACCCAAATGGCCCAAGGAGAAATGAAGCAGCCACAATCCCAGAAGTACCCATCAACAGAACTTCCTTGTGACTTAAATTAACCAACATTTTTAACCTTACTTTGCCAGGTCCTTGAATAAGTGCTCCATGGGTTTAATTAATTAATCAAACAATCAGTCAACCTCTTTTTTTAAGCATTGGGGATTGAACCCAGGTCCTCCCACAGGCTAGGCAAACCTTCTACCACTGACAGCTACACCCCCAGTCCCTTTCATTTTTTATTTTGAGGCAGGGTCTTGCTAAGTTGCCAAGGCTGGCCTTCAACTTGAGATCCTCCCAGCTCAGCCTCCAGAGTAGCTGGGATTATGGACATGCACCACTGCGCCCAGTTTGTGCATTAATTTAGTTAATCCTCACAATCACCTATGAGCTCCATTTTACAGAGGAGGAGAGACAGAAGCAGAGACATCAGTTAATCTCTCCAAGGTAACACATCTAGTAAGCAAAGAGTTCAAAGCAGGAGCTCGAGGACCTGTGGGAGCATCTGGTACCAGCACATGTTCATCAATGGCTGCACGGGTAGGAAAATCACTTCCTGCCTCCCAGCTCCACCAGTAAGCATAATGTTTTTCTTTTACTTTTGAAAGAAATGTCTCCAGGACACATTAGCACAGACAAATTCTGAAACTGAACACGGAGTTGAGAACTCAAATCAAGACAGGAGCCTTGGGGACCATTAGCCACATCCCAAACACTCTGCCTGTCACTTTGAGGAAGGAAGGATGGTTCTGGAGACTCCATCTGTGCAAGATGTGTCTATCTGTGCACCCTGACTCCACTCTTTAAGCACAGGTTGCAAAAGGTCACATCTTCAGCTAGCATTTTGGGTGCTGCTTTTCTTAACCTTGGAAGTTGCTGTTTTCCTAGCAGCTTGCTTTTGGGGCATCAGATGGCAGATTGGATGATTTAAGGGGAAAAATATGGTTGTATTTGAAGTTTATTTTTTAAAGCCTCCGGGAGTCTAATGTGACATTCTGGGCGAGAAGACAGCATCATGTTGATGCAAATGACATCTCCCTTAATGATGTATGAAATCCCTTTATGGTGACAGAACTCTGAGGGGGTGGAGAGCAACCCCACAGGGAACCTGCCTCTGCCAGCAAAGCCATGGCTGCCACCCTTATCTCTGGGGAAGTGGGAGCAGCTCAAAGGTCTGGCACCTTCTCCATTTGCTCATCCACAAGGGATCCAAAGAGCATTTCGCCTCAGCAACCAGCCTTAAGGAATCAGGTGCCACGGACATGCAGGCGGGAGGGCAATGACCCTGAGTGCCCCCATCTCTGGACCAAATCAGCAGAACCCACGGATGTTTGTGTGACAATCTAACAGGATTCTGTGCACACCAGAGCATGAAGAAATGAGAGAAAGGCTTTCTGCCCAAGCCAGTGCCACACAGTGCCTCAGATACATCGAAGTCTCCTCACAGAGCCTCTGGGAGGTGCCTTCTAGATCCCACCCATCATTGTGGTTATCTCATGATAACCACTCCATGTTCCTCTATCCATTTACAGATCAGGGGGCTGGAGTGGTGGCTCAGCAGTTACAGCGCTTGCCTGGCATATGTGAGGATGCAAGTTCAAACCCCAGCACCACGTACACAACAAAGTGTTGGAGAATCAAAGGTCACTTGAAAAACTAAATAAAATTCATACTCCTTCTGTCTCTCTCTCACTGTCCCTCTCTCTTTAAAAAAAAAATACAGATTAGGCAACTGAGGCAGGAACACATCAAGAGATTTGCCTGAGAGTCTGCTTTATGTAGCTCAAAGATGGAAGAGGAGAGCCCACCACTGATCAGGGGGAAGCGTTCATGGATGATGTTGAGAAAAGTCATATGTCACTTCTGCCCACCTTCCATTGGCCAGAACTTGGTCACATGGCCCCATAAGCTGCAAGGGATGCTGGGAAATGTAGTCCAGTTCTGTGGCCAAGGGGAGAAATCAGAGCTGTCTCTACCATAGGCATTTGGTAACTACCTGGAAGGCTCAAATTAGTCCAGGAAGCCAGGCATAAAAACCCACTCTGACCTTGCAACCAGCCATCACCCAACACTGGATGTACAATAAAACTCTCAAACATAAATGGACAATACCCTGTGGGGAAGGCATGCAGAAGAGCCACTACAGGGCATCACCTGGGATGCCACTTAGATGTATAATTGGGGCACTTCTTGCTGACAGCTTGCGATGTGCCAGCAAAGTATCCCCACGCTGCAATCGCGTGGTCCCACAGATCCTTGCTCTGATAGTGCTGGGCAGTGGCAAGGATTTCCCCACCATACAGGTGAGAAGGTGGAGCCACACCCAGGTCATGGTGATCTGGGCGTTGAAGGGCTCCGCGGGGGGCTTCCTCACCTTTACCCTCCTTTCTTCCCACAGAGATTATGTGCTGTTCCTCAAGGGGGAGATACCAGGGTTCCTACTTTCCAGTAGTGCTATTTGAACCACAGAATCCGCTCACAGGGGAAACATTTTCATAAAATATTCAGAATGTGAACTATGAAAGAAAAGACATAGATGCACAGGAAAGTCACTCATCAAAGTGATTTTCTTACTCAACTGCCATAGGAGTCTGGTGTTTCATCCAGAAACAGATAGAAAAAGACAGTAGACAGCAAGAGACCCCTTGCTTATCAGGCAGGGCTGCAGCAGCCATCAGCCTCAGACAGACAAGGTCCAGACTCCCGCAGCAGAGAGACCCACATGCTCAAATCCCTCTCTCGTCATGGTGAGCAGAGTCCAATGCTGGGACCATAGGTGTTTCTCAGTGTGTCAGAGGCTCCCTGATCCTCTGGGTGGCCTATCTACCAATATGGTGGATGTAATGCTGAGAGATGGGTACTTGTCAGGCAGCTACACAGTAGCCCTGTCTTATACTTGGAGACTGCGAGGGAAAAATTATCAGGGACAGGATTATAGTCGTGGTGTTGTTTATTGCTTTTTTTCTTTTAGGGTCTGGGTGCATTTTTTCCAATATTAACATGCATATATATTTTTTAAAAATCCTAAATATGAATGTGTTTTAAAATCAATGAGTACATTTAATGCTGTATTTTTAGATCCTCTCTACAACACCCCCCCCAAAAAACCATATTAAAGTGAAGCTGAGATTTATAGCCCACAATGTCTCAGAATGGAGAGAATATAACACACAGTACTGCACAGGACCAGATTCAAGTATCCATTTCTCTCACCCTGTGGATTTAATCCCTGTGACAATAAGCTGGCCTCTTGTAGAGGCTTTGAATAAAAGATCCTAAAGGCAAGGACCAGATTATTCAAATTAAAAATACAAACCAAACTAAAGGGGTAAAAAGCCAATAACCACTTCCCTTAAAAAAATAGGACTACATTTTAAATATTCATTTAAATGTATAGTAATAAACCATTATGCATTTTAATCTGTTTTCCATTTGACAGTATTTCATTTGCAGACTCTCCATGGCTTATAAAAATAGACCCAGAGTTCAAATCCCCACAGCGTGAGATTTTTCACATTCTCTAATTTGCAGTAATGTATTTGTGTCAAATTCAGTCTATAAGCCCCCAGGGAACAGCATTAGCACTTGGTGTCTCTGCAAAAGTAGGCTGGAGTTTAAGCCCAGGCCTCATGTGAGCTGGGGACCAGGGATAGGTAGGGCTGTGTGACAGCAAGGACCTCCCCAAATACTGAAGCCCACCCCCCTCCTGCTGTGGACCAACTTAGACCTGCAAGCACAGTCCTCAGGTCCTGGTTAGTCCCCGTAGTTCGGAATTCTGAAAGCCCACGCTTTTCTCCCCTTGGGCACACGGCCCAAGCCTTCCCTAAGGTTTACGGGCCAACATAACTGGACTCTGGCCCACGGAAGGTGGGCAGAAGAGGCTGACTCTTGTAAGCATGGTACATAGGCCCTTCCCACGGTGTGGTCACTACACACTCTTCCATCCTTGAGCTGACTACCTCAGACTCCAAGTCAAGTCCCTAAACCTCTCTGTTCCTAGTGGAGATAACTAATACCCACCTGATGAGACCTTGGGGCAACAGCTGGGGTTAAGCGTACAGACACAAAGTGTTTGGGACATCATAAACCTGGCCTGGAGGACGCTAAACCTATCCTTACTGCCAGCATTGCTACTGCTGCTGCTATGACCACAGTCATTATTTCAGTATCCAATGCTAGGAAGAGTTCTGGGTGCACAAGGAGTTGACGGAACTATTGTTACTACTTTCTGTAAACTATGTCCAACAGTAGAATCTACCGGAACTAGCGCAATAATGGGTATGTAGCCTTATCACATTACCTAGCATTAGAAAAACGCATGAGCTTCTAAAACTCAGGGCTTGCTAAGTGCCACAAGTGCTGTGTCAGAAAAGGGAGTAGAGGCCACGTGGATGAATACAACAAAATCAGAAATCAGACTTTACATTTTTCACAATTTGACCTTGGGCTCAAGGTTAAATTGGACCCTTGGGTTTTTGGTTGTTTTTTTTTTTTAATTAAGGAGTTGAGTTGCTGCACAAACAAAAACGCATATAAAGTAACAATATGATATGCATTTGATCCTAATCCAGGGTCACCCCAACATTGCCCACACCCCAGGCTCTTGATTCTTCTGTATTTCCCCCATAACTATTATAAGTGTCATATATATATATAGATAGATAGATATAGATATAGACATGTGTAGATATATACGTTGTGAATTTTCCAGATTTAAATGTTGCACAAGTATTATTTGGCTTCTCAGTGGGGGTAAAGAGTATGTTACATTGGTAATTGTCTCCCTAGATCTTTCCCTTTCACACATCCCCCATGACTCCTCCCACCCCTTCCATCCCCTACATATCCATGGTTCTCCTAGATTCAGTGTTACTATGCCTTTGGTGGGGCCTAGTACAAGAGCTTCATTACATTTCATCCAAGCCTGGATTTTACTCCAGCCTCCACAAATGAGGGAAGACATTCGACCCACAAGTATCTGGGTTTGGCTAACTTTGCTCAGCATGATCTCTTCCATTACCATCCATTTGCCTTCAAATACCATAATGTCATTATTTCTAATAGCTGAGTAGAACTCCATTTTTCATATATATACATATACACACACACACATACATACATATACATACACACATACATATACATATATATACACACACATTTTATACACACACACACACACACACATACATATATCAGAGCTTTTGGATCCATTCATCCAGTGAGGGGCATCTGGGTTGGTTCTATAACTTAGTAATTGTAAATTGAGCTGCTATGAACATTGATTTTGCTGTGTCACTATAATGTGCTAATTCTAACTCCTCTGGGAAAATACCCAGAAGAGGAATAGCTGGATTTTATGGTGGATCCATCCTTAATTTGTTGAGACTCTCCACACTGCTTTACAGAGTGGCTCTACCAGTCTGCAATTCCACCAACAGGGTGCTAGTGTTCCTATCTCTCCAGAACCCCTCCAGCATTTTTTACCGTTTGTATTCTTCATCTATGCAAGTCTGACTGGAGATGAGATCTTAATGTAGTTTTGATTTGCATTTCTTTCATTATTAGTGATTTTAAACAGTTTCTCATGTATTCATTGGCTTGCTCAATTTTCTCCATTGAGAAGTTTCTACTTAGCTCTCTGGTCCATTTATTGATTGGATTGTTTGTATTTTTGTTATAAAGTTTTTTGAGTTCTGTATAAATTTTGCATATTAGTCCCCTGCTGGAGGAATCATAGGCCGTGATTATCTCCCATACTTTAGGTTCTTTTGACAGTTTTGACCAATTCCTTGGCTGAGCAAAAGCTTTTTAATTTAATGGCATTTCACTCATTAATTCTTGACTTTAATTCTTTCACTTTGGGAATCTTGTTGAGGAAGTTGTTGCCCACTCCCACATGCTGGAGTCTTGGTCCTAATTTTTCTTCTAGTTGGGTTAATTTCTAGTTCCTTGATCCATTTTGATTTGATTTTTATATAAGGTGAGAGATAGGAATCTAATTTCAGTTTTCTGCAAGGGGCTGTCCAGCTTGTCCAGTACCATTTGCTGAATAAGCTGTCTCTACTCCATATTGTATTTTGACCCCCTTTGTCAAATATCAGATGCTTACGGGTTTGTAGGTTTAACTCAGTCTTCTATTCTATTCCATATAATACTCCATTATCTTCTATCCTATTTTGATACCAATATAATGCTGCTTTTATTACTACAGATTTATAGTATAATTTTAGATCTGATATTGCAAAACCACTTGTTTTTGTCTTTCTTGCTCAGTAATGTTTTAGCTATTCTGGGTTTCTTGTTATTCCAAATGAATTTGAGAATTGCTTTTATCTGAAAAAATGACATTGGTATCTTGATGGGAATTGCATTGAATCTATATAGTGCTTTTGGTAGAATGGTATTTTAATCATATTAATGCTACATAACTAAGAGAATGGAACATCTTTCCATCTTCTCAGGTCGTCTTCTATTTCTTTCTTCAATGTTCGATAATTTTAGTTGTAGAGGTCTTTTAACGTTAGATTAATTCCCAAGTGTTTTATTCTTTTTGAGGATATTGTGAATGGGACCAATTTCCTGATTTCTTCTTCTGTCCTATTATTGTTAGTGAATAGGAAAGCTATTGATTTATGGGTGTTGATTTTATAGTCTGCCACTTTGCTAAATCTATTTATAAGCTCAATTTTCCTGGTGGAGTTTTTGGATCTTCCAGATATAGGATCATGTTGTTAGCAAAAATTGATAGTTGACTTCTTCTCTACAGACTATTCCTGTCACTTTGATTTCCTTCTCTTCCTTGCTTGCCCTGGCTAGGTTCTTAAGGACTATATTGAATAAAAGTGGTCAGATTGGATAGCCTTGTCTTGAAATGTTCTATTCTAGCTGAGGGTTTGTCATATATGGCTTTTACACAGTTAAATTCCTTTGATACATATTTTCTCTAGAGTTTTGATCATAAATGGGTGCTGGATTTTATCAAAGACTTTTTTTTGCATCTCTTGAGATGATCATATGGTTTTTGTCCTTAATTCTGTTTAAGTGATGAATCACATTTGTTGATTTGCATATGTTGAACCAGCCTTGCATCCCTGGAATGAAGCCCACTTGGTCATGATAAACTATAGTCTTAATGTGTTTTTTGAATGTAGTCTGCTAGAACTTTATTGAGGATTTTTACATTGATGTTCATCAGGGATATTGGTCTGTAGTTTTCTTTCTTTCTTTCTTTCTTTTGATTAGTCTTTGTTGGGTTTTGGTATCAGCATTATAGTTGCCTCATAGAAAGTGTTTGGGAGAGTTCCCTCCTTTTCAATTTCTTGGAATGGCTTAATAAGGAGAGTTGTTTTCTCTTCCTCCTAAGTGTAGTAAACTCAGTGGGGAATCCATCAGGTCCTGGGGTTTTCTTCTTTGGAATACTTTTAGTTGCTATGTGGATTTCAGTGCCTGTTACTGGGCTGTTTAAGCTTTCAATATCATCCTGTGTCAATTTTGGGAGATTATATGTGTCTAGAAATTTATGCATGTCTCCCAGATCATCAAATTTAAAGGAGTATAGTTTTTCAAAATATGTTCTAGTAATCCATTGTATGTCCATGGAGTCAACAGAATGCTCCTTTTTTATTCATGATTTTGTTGATTTGCTTCAATTCCTTCCTTCTTTTAGTGAGATTGGCTTGGGGTCTGTCAATTTTATTTAGGTTTTTTTTTTTTTTTAAGAATCAGCTCTTTGTTTCATTGATTATTTTTATCGGATTTTTTTCTCAATTTCATTGATTTCAGCTCTGATCTTGAGCCTTTCCTGCCTTCTGCTACTTTTGTAGTTACTTTGTTCTTCCTTTTGCAGGGCTTTGAAGTGGAACATAAACTCATTTATTTGTGATCTCTCCTGATTTTTAATGTAGGTACTCAGTGCTATGGATTTGCCTCTTAAATGCTTTCACAGTGTCTGAGGTTTCAATATGTTGTACCTTCCTACTCCTTCACTTCCAGAAATTTCTTCATTTCTGCTCTCATGTCTTCTTGGATCCATTCTTCATTTAATAAGGTATTATTCAATCTCCATGTATACATGTTTTATGTTATAATTTTTGCTGTTAATTGCTAGGGTCATGGCATCAGGGTCTGATAGGATACATGGAATAATTTCCACTTTTTATATTTGCTGAGATTTCCTTTGTGAACTACAATATGATCTATTTTGGAGAAGGAGCCACGTGCTGCTGAGAAGAAGGTAAACTCAGACATTTTGGGGTGGAATATTCTATAGATATCTGTTAAGTCCATCTGATTTATGGAGTTGCTTAGGCTGGAGATTTTGTTTCGTTTTTGTTTTTATTTTTTATTTATTATTATTTTTTTTTTTTTTTTTTTTTTTTTTTTTTTTTTTTTTTTTTTTTTTTTTTTTTTTTTTTTTTTTTTTTTTTTTTTTTTTTTTTTTTTTTTTTTTTTTTTTTTTTTTTTTTTTTTTGCTTTTTGCTTTGATGGTCTGTCTATTGGTGATAGAGGGTTGGGGCTCAGTGGTATGGCTCTTGCCTGGCATGCGGGAGGATGCAGGTTCATACTCTAGCAACATGTACACAAAGAAGTGTTGGAGCAACAAAGGCCACATGAAAACTAAATGAAAAGATTTATTTTCTTTCTTACTATCCTTCTCTCTCCTTATACAAAAAAAGAATATTCTTCATGCTATTTGTTTGCAGTTCCATTTCTTCTTGGATCCC
This sequence comes from Aplodontia rufa, assembly GCA_004027875.1. NCBI lineage: Eukaryota > Metazoa > Chordata > Mammalia > Rodentia > Aplodontiidae > Aplodontia > Aplodontia rufa. Next base: position 69,850 of record PVKS010004156.1, read on the forward strand.
AATTACTCTGAAGTTGTTTCTTCTAATTTCATCCCAGATATTTTAAAAATTCTGCTCATGCTGTGTTTTTTCTTTTTTTGTTATGTGTGCACTGAAATTTACTCACCCTGTCCTCATTGTCACAAGTTCTTTCTTCAAGAGCTGAAATTTTATATTCTATAAAAATTAGTCTATTGTTAAATTCTTCCAGCATTCCTGTTGTGATTGAAGATTTGAGCTGTTACTTCCTTTTTCAGTATGTCTATTTCTTTGATAATAGATTTTTTCATCTTGTGAGTTTTCTCTCTTAGTCCCTTCATTAAATCTTCTTTTAGTTCATTGTTCCTTTTAGTAATCAGATCATGGATAAATTTTTCTAGGTTTTGATCCTGCTTCCTGTCAGTGGGCTCCTTGGTAGGGAAATTGTGGATTTGAGGTGAACCTTTTCTAGTTTTATTCCTCATTTTCTCTAAATTGAGGTTTCCTGGGGGCCCATGCAGCTGCTGAGCATATTGGCTCACCTCTGGGTATGGTCCTAGAAGGTGGGTGTCCTGGATGTACCTGGGGTCCCAAGTGGCTGCTGGGCAGGTGGAGGTAGGTGTCCTGGGAACACTTCTGCCTGTGATGTTTTGATCCAAGTAGAATTAGGAAACAACACGAAGTAAGCATAACCAGTGTTCTTAACTGGAAGCCCCAAATCTCTGGGATGGGGGGTCTCTAGAGGGTCCATGAGCTTGGATTAACTACAAAAACTGTTTGTCCACTTACTTTTACCCACAAGCTCTGTTTCCTTTCATCATAGCAATCCACACATTCACAGTAGTATGACCAGTCCCTGTGATGTCATTACCAACAGAAACCAATATTTGTTTTTAAGTCACATTACAGTATAATTGTGAGAGATAACTCAAAATATCATAATGCTTATGGCTACTTCCAAATTGTGGTTGCTACTAGACTTGTTTATTTAAAGAAAACAAAGATTTGATTGAATCGCATTTTTTGAAATACTGAATATATTTCAATATAGTGGTCCTAAGTAATGTATATTACATATGTTAAAGTTTTGTTGTGCATTGAGGTCCCTGATTCTCCCTAGATGCCCCAGGGACTCATAGAAGAGGAGTGGTTAAGGGGCTCTGGTATAGGTCTTGAGAACCCCCAGCCTTGCCCCCCCCAACACACAGACTAGATGCAGGGTCCAGAAACCTGTTGGTGGCTGCTGAGACACCCACTGGCAGGTCTTTTGGGTTCCTGGTCCTTCTGATATTGCACCTATAAAGAGGAGCTAATAATATTCTTCTAAAATCCTTCATAGGATTATTGTGAGATTCAAATATGATGCAGCAGATGAATCTGATGGCTGAAGTAATAGATTCTGCACAAACTTGAGGCTTCAATCGTATCATCCCTCAGAGCAATAATAGATCCTTATGCTTGGAATTGCCAGGGGTGTTCTCTAAATGTAGCCCCAGGTCCTTCCAGGATGCTACCAAAACACCCTGCAAAATCGCTAAAAGCCTTGGGTGGTGAAACCAGTAAGACACTGGAGTCAGATTTTGGGTTGAATCCTGGTTGTGTCCCTTACCAAATGAACCAGGGACAACTCATTCCACCCCTCTGGGACTGTCTCCTCTCCTTTAGGATGGAAAGACTGACAGTGGAAGGAACTTCACTGGACAAAGCACACAGCAGAGTGCCTGGCAGGTGACCAGGCATGGGGCTGGGAGAAGCCAAGAGGTGAGATGGGAACAGAGAGGACTATTCTCCCTGTCATGGCAGCCATTCATTCCCACAGGATGCCTGTGTGTCCTTTCCTTTCTAGACTGCCTGTCCTGGGCCCCATGGGGTGTGCTCTAGCTGGGGGAGGTGGAGGATGGCACCTGGTTTGCCTCAATTCTGCAGAGCAAGGAAAACTTCCAGAAAGATTCCCCTTTCTCTTGGAGGCCCCCCTTGGTGCAGTGGAGCCATGAGACTGAAGGATTCTCCATTGCTCCACGACATGGAGAGCTACCCTGAGGGTCTCTGAGCTTTCACTGGATGCACAGAACAACCAAGAAATAAACCTCTACTGGGTGGGCCATGCAGACGCTATGGCTACTGTTTTACTTCTGCTCAGCTTAGCTCTCCTACACACTGATTAAATGAGAAAATGAAGGTGCTGGTAGCATCTCCTATCAATGCAAGGACCACATCTTCCATGAGACACACCTGGAGTTCAGCACCTCTGTAGGACAAGAGTGTCCCATCCATTCGCAAGGTCTGAGCAGAATCTAGTCCAGGACCAATTGCGCCCAAGCAAGGAAGCCCAAAGGCCACTCCCTCTGTCTCAGCTACCGTCCGAGGGCCCTAGCAGCCTTCCTATCATTCGCTCACCACATCTCAGGAAGTCCTTTTGAGACAGCATTTGCAGTCAGAATCCACGTTAGCTAAAACCGTGCAGCTTTCTCACTCCTTCTCTCCCAAAATGCAAGCAGCCCTGAGCTTCTCAGAGAGCCCCCAGTTCCTACTAGGCTGCCCATGTTTCAGGAAGGGTATGGGGTCAGAATCCCTGCCTGTGCCACTGCTGAGGACAGTTCCAAGGCAGAGCACAGGATGTAATTAACACATTTCAAATCAACATGTAAAATGTTGTCAGATGTTGGGAGTATTAATTAATATTTTTTGCAAACTAATTACATTAGCATGACAGGGCCAAGAAGACACTAAAGGAGTTTACTCATTTTATCTCCCTCCTCTTATTTAATGGCCACATGGATCACTACCTTATTCAATTGTTAGGTTTTTTTTTTTAATTTACCAGAAACGATCTAAACACCACACTATTTCACAGCTACCATCATTTATTCATAGCTCAATAGAGGAAGCCAGAATGGCAATAACTCTCGTTTTCTCACCCCTAATTGTCATTCTGGTGGGATAAGTAGGATCTCGGCCCCACGTCAAGCTACATTAGTGCCGAGAAGCAGGCACAGTCACCAAGTTTCTGCAAAGTGTGTGAGCATCATTTGTCATGAGAGGTTTGTGCTGAGCAATGCAGACTTCAGCCCACGGGGTTTTCAGGCCTGCTTCCCCCATCTTCGCTGGTTCAGAAGGCAAAGTGCACAGAATCAAATACTAGCTCTGCCCATAGCCATATGGCCTTGGATAGATCCATAAACTCCTCGGAGCCTTGGTTTTATCATCCGTTAAATGAAGGTCATATTAATACTCTCCCAAGTTTGTTGGAAGGAATAAAAGAGGTGATCCGTATAAAAAGCTCAGCATGGTGCCTGGTGTCCAGTAGACAATCAATCAACGCTGGCTGCTCCCTCTGTGACCACCACCACCATCACCACCATCATGGGGAGTCACCTTCAATGCCCTTCACCCCGTGTCTGGCTGAATCCCCAGCCCTCCTCTCACCATCTTCCCCTCACCCACATACACAGTCACTCAAAGCCATCTCTTTGCTATTTACAAAAACTGCTCTCGATCATTAAAGCATGCCATGCAGTGTGGTAACCGGGCATATGGCCCCTGATGCCTCTACTGTCCGTAGAACAATGTGGGTGAGCAAGAAAGACCCAGCCTGTCTGAAGCCTCCTGGGGCCCTTGAATACCTAGGTCCTCATGCCCTGCCCCCTGAGCCCCTCCCCATTAGAACTTAGCTAAAAGCATCTGTCTGCACATCTGTGTGCCTTACTACAGCTCACCAAGGCCTAAAGAGTGGCGACCAACGTGCTCTTTAAGCTTGAGTGACATGAGTTCCACCCAAGAGGTCTACCTAGTAATAAATGAATGGTGAGCTCTGCTGTAGCCCCCTGAGCCCAGCCAGGGTACCAGCCCCAGCCCTTCCTCCCCACTCTGCCTGGGATCAGTATTTCTACTATTCTCTCAGGGGTCCCCAGGACCCCACCCAGACCTCTTCTTTCTTATCTCACCCTCTGGAAAGCTTTGCTCTTGGCCTGGGGTTTCCACAATCAGCCTGTTTAACGTCCCACTCCCAGTTTGATTCTGGATGGCCCCAACCCTCTCCTTTGATTGGCATGTCCCTCAACTGCAATCTACCTCCTCCAAGGAAGCCCTACCACTGTGCGTAGGTCCATTTCTCCTTTTGCCATTGATCAAAAATGTTGACATTATGCAACGTCCCGATGACGACAGGCCAGAGCATTGGCTGCTCAGCCTAATTTGGCACACAGTCTGAGAGCCACAGGGAAGTGAGAGCCCGGGAGCACATCTTTTGATCTTCAATAGTCAGAAGGTTGGAATGTATAAGGCTATGGAAATAAATGGTGTCAAAACTGTAGGAAATAATTTATGGTGTGGGAATGGGTTTTGTGATCCACAGAGCACTCACAAAAATCTTAAAACGGAGAGTCAATGAGGCTAGTTGGGCTGCAGTGGGGGAGCCTTGGGAAAAGAGAATTCTGGATACCAGAGACCCAGATTCTTCCTTAGGGTTACCTGAGAGACAGTGACTGAGCCCTGGCGTCTCTTCACTTGGGGGCACATGGCAGCACTGAGTGTGGTTCTTGATCTCCCTCCTGTGATCCCCGTGACATTAGGCCTGCGCAGCCTCCAGCTGCTCATCCGTGCCCACCGGCTAGGGCTACCGTACGGACACAGCAAGTGACAGCAGCTCTCAGAAGGACTCACGGCTTGCCTGGTGTGCACTCAGACACCACTTCCAAGCTAACTTTCTTTCCCTTGGTTCCTTTTATTCGTTATTTTTGCCGGGTGTAAGTGGAGGATCCCTGTACCTCATCCTCAAAATCTCATGAGAACAGAAACCTGTCTTTGGTAAATACGGAAGACATAAAGAAACTATCAACTGCTCACTTTTCAGGGACTCTTGCTTCATGCCCATGGAATAAAGTGCTTCTGGAAGATTCAAGGGCTGATGCTTCCTTTGGGCTTGGAGGTCTGGGTGGATTCATTGGTGCTTCTGCTCTTTCCTGGGGATGAAGCACCAAGCACGCTGACAGTGACCACCACGAGCGTCATTCAGGGCTACGTCTCATTGCCAGCAGCTAATCACCTTCTGTGTGTCACATCGTCCCTTCCACCCTCTCAAAAAGGCCACCTGGCTCATTCTTTATGCTCACCCTGCAGAGAGTGACAAAGGGACAGACAGGAGTGATGGGGTCGCAGGTGGGAGAGGGTGGTGCTGCTCAGAGCAGAGAGAGGCCAAGCATCATGGTCACCCGTGCAGGGTCCCAGTGGGTCCTGCTATTTAATTCCTGTTTGGTCGGCATGTCACCTCTCCGAGCCTCAGTCTCCTCACCTGTGAAATGTAGACATTTGCACTCATTTTGAGGGTTTCTGAAGATTACCCAGCGTCTGGGAATTGTGCACAGGTGGCGACCAGTGGCCACGGCAATCAGGGCCACCTGGACATCAGTGTGCTGGTGGGCGGGGCAGGGTGCCCAGCTGTTCCGAGCGCCCTCCATGTCTCCTCTTCCCTCTGCTCTACCCCTCTCTGCCTCCCGACTCGCTCTACTCTCCTCATTCTCAGCACATACATTTCCCTCCGCTATTCACTGGGAAAATGAAGGCTGCCGGGCATGACCTTTTTCAATTTCTATTCCTCTCCTTCAAATTTATCCACATTTACTCTCCATTCTTCTTCTTTCTCAATGTCACAGGGGAAAAAAAGTCCCTTCTCAAGCTGGTCAGCACCATCACTCTCTGGCAGGGTGCTAAGCCCTGGTGATTCAATGCTGAGCAAACCCAGGCCCCTCCAGGGTCCTCTGGCCACCTTGCCATGGGTGCACCCCAACTGTGTCTGACCCCACCCTCCGATCCTCTAAGGCCCCTTCTCCAAGCCTGCAACATGGCCAAGCCTTCCAAAGTGCTGTCTTCCCTTCTGCTAGGAGCACACTGATCCCTTGGCTCCAACCCTTGCTGGTCTGCTCCATGGCTCAAGAACCCTGTCCCTGCACTGGGTCCTTCCATCACCCACATCTAGCTCCGTCTCCACCACTCACGTTGGACAGGGTATTGTGGAGCACCCAACACAATCTGGTCCTCTATTCCTCAATCTCGCTGCACCGCTCAATGCTCCCCGTCTTCCTTCTACCATCCTGTCTTCAGACACTGACCCTAGCTTTCCTGTTTTTATGCCAATCACTTCACTGTTTGGACATCTGAAAGAAATTTTTCACATGGGCTGCAATGTTTATTCTCTGAATAGGCAAGTTCTGTCCTTCCTATGTCTCTTCTTCTACTCTTTTTTTTTTTAACCTAACTCACCCCAAGGCTCCAAGCCCAAGGAGAGGGTTCTCCCCAGACCTTTCCTGGAAGCCTCTATAAACACCCTTCCCTTTTCTAGATTCCCTTCTGTTTGAGCTCCTATCCTAAACCTGCCAACTGTGGGGAGGATTTTGCTCTTACAGGAACCTTGGCCTTCAAGGGACCGACTGACACCATAGCGTTTATGATAAAGCCGTCCCCAAAGACCACAGGCTCTTTGAGGTTATTACTGAGTCCAAGTCACACATGTGTCCCTTTCACCTGGAACTGGGCCTGGAATCTTCCAGGTTGTCACTAAAAGGTCCACCAAAGGCCCATCCCATCTCCAACTGAGTTCCAGGCCTATGAGTAAAGGCCAGATGACCTTTGGGTCTCCTTAAACATTCTTTTGCACCAGCTGTAAGGCAGAGAAGACAACCAAATGCAACTTGACCAAGAGTGCTCATGGGAAAGAGTCACTGATCCCCATGTGGGCCTTTTCTTTGTGGGGAGACAAGAGGGTTTTTAATTCCAAAGTGAATGAAGCCATCAGAGTAACTCCTTCCTGGTGAGGATTCAAAGTTATTACAACACATTTTCCAGATCACATATCTCAAAATATTTCTAATTAAGTTATTTATCATTTTGCTTCACATAAAATCAAAAAGAAAGGGGGTTGCGTGGGAGTCGAATAAGAGCTATTGAATATGCACGTAGCGCCAGGCTCTGTCTTAGGGGCTGCATGCCAATCACCTCTTATAAAGTTCACACTGACCTTGGTGATATTTGGTTACCCCCACTTTGCCAATAAAAAACTCACTAAGGCCAACAAAGTGATTTGATCACAGTGATGTAATTTGTCTGCTGTGGGTTCCTGATTTCTGCCTCCTGTATACAACCCCAAAGCTTGTATCCCCCTCCAGTGCAACAGCTCATTGGGCCCTTATAAAATACGCTGGATTCTCCAAGGACACAGGAAGCCAGGGCTGGTCACCTCATAGCCAAGGAAACCCAGCCTCTTCTCAAACACACCAGTGTCTTTTCAAACAGGCCAAGTATTTCTACTGTGCTCTGCTGAGTCTGGTTTGCTGTCCTGAAACAGGAAAAATAAATGATTCCTCAGCCTGAATAAAGTTTCCTTCTGGATGGAAAAAAAGAAGATTGGTAGGAGGGGAGTTCCACCTACACTTTCCCAAAGCCACTGGGTGATACCACCTGTGTCATATGCCATTGCAATTATTTGGGATAGCAAAACTGTAATATCAATCAATCTGAGTTCGATTCCTTTGCCATGAAATAGAAGCAGTCCAATTTATCAAAATCGAGGCCCTCCACTGGGTTCATATTGCCATTAAACTATCAACAGGAAATCATTAAGGTGAGGTAAGAAACCAACTGGTAACTGAAAAGAAATGCTTTTTTCCAAGCACCCCGGCTGGCAAGCGGCTTTGTCTGGCTGTCAGTGTGGCTGTCGTGGGGCTGGGTCTCAGATCTTTGTGCTAATGTGCAGTTGGTGGTGGAGAGAGCTCAGACGGAGGCATTTGCACTCCAACGGCGGGGCCCAGGTAACCTGGTTCCCTCGCAGCAGGGCAAGCTGCGTGACAATAAATAGGGGGACATGTGTATGCATTTGTGCGATAAAACAGGCTTAATGATTCTGAAGGGGATGGAGTCCACGAGACACACAGTGGCAACTCAGGAACAAATGGAACCATGCAGGGCCAATTAATGTGCAAATATGTGTGTGCGGACCTTGCTTTCCATTCATCATGTGGACGTGGAAATTGGGCCATTTATCTGTTATATTATGTATGTGACATCTTAGTTTGGTTCTTACAGGCTGCTTGGGGACAAAGGGCCATGTGCTTTGCGGCTAGCAGAGGGAATTTAAGATAAATTCTTCAGCTGTCATAAACATTGCTGGGCAGAATTTGGTCGGAAGATAAAGCTCTTTCCTCCGCAGGGTTTTAACATTTCTCAGTAGCCCATGTGCCGTCTTATTAAAACTGTGTGTGGCGAGGGAGGGGTGGCATATGCCATGAAAAATTATTGGCACAAACAGCTTGCTGTCATGTTTTCAAAGTCCAGATTTAGCAAATGTTATTCCCACTCACTGCCAGTCTGCAGAGAGAAGGGGCCAAGCCATTCATTTCCACTGATTTTGTGGGCTGCAGTTTCGCTGGACTCCCTTTCACCAGCGTCTCCTTCGCAGGTGGGGCTGGTTCTGCTTGCATTGCAACTGTCTGTCTGTGCTTAGGGGGAAGAAGTGACTTCAGTAGGAAGAGGACCCCAGAGAAGCACTTTCCCTACCTAAGCGAACACGCCATAAACACGCATCATGTGTTAAATGATGGTGGCTGCTTGCTTTGATGATTTGCCATTGGAAATTCAATTAATAGAAGGTTCCCTCCCTGCAGCACTGCAAAAAAATATGATCTGGTGTAGCAACAATAATTTAGCCTTAGAAACAATGGGTAGGAGAAAGTAAAGGAGAAAAAGTTCCTCATCCATCTGGGAAATGGGAATGTGGAATGAAGGAGGAAGGAAGGAAGGAAGGAAGTTGGGAAATCAGGAAGGAAGTCAATCTTGGATCTGTCTGCTGGCTGTATCATCATCTATTATATTTCCTGATTCCCTCCATCCCACTGCCCTGCACCCCACATTTACCACCCCCCCATTATTCTGGTTTATCCTTCCTGTGCTTTCCTTTCTCCCATCCTTGACCTTCCTACTTCTCTTTCTTCCTCCTTCCTCCCTACCCTTCTCTTCTTTCCTTCTTCCTTCCCCTCTCTTACTGCTTTCTCTCACTCCCTCCCTCTCCTTCGTTGCCCAGTAAAGTCATTTTCCTAGTTGTTGAAAGTTCACACATCTCAAGTGAAGAGCTCTATACATTTTGCACATCTAGTTACCTGCGCAACCACATCCGGATGGAAGTGTGGAATGATCCCCTCGCCCCGCAGGTTCCTGTGTCCCCACCCTGCCAACCCCTCCCTGAGGTGACCAATCTTACTTTTAGCCACTGAGATGAACGCTGTCTTCATAAATGAGGTTGTAGAGGGTGCGTTACCGTGTGCTGACATTTTATCACTCGATGCTGTGGTTCACGCATGCTGATTCACCATGTTTAGGCAATTCTTCCTGATAGAGGTTCTGCATTCCATCAATGAACATGCCACTATTTATTTATTACCTGGCTAACCTTCATTCCCAGGTTTTAGCTATGATCAATAACTAATAAAGTCTATGAACAAACATCCTTTCATGTCCTCTGGAGGACATATGTACCTGCTTCTCTTGAACACAGAGTCAGAAGTAGAATTGCTGAATTATTAAACAATTTTTTCATCAATGCATTTTTTAAGAAAGAGGGGATAGTGAGAGAGAGAGAGAGAAAGAGAGAAACACTTTTTATTCAGATTTTCATGTGACTCTTGTTCCTCGGACACTTTGTTGCGTATGTGGTGCTGGGGTTTGTACTTGTGTACTCACGCATGACAGGCAAGCGCTGTAACCACCAAGCCTCCCATCTAGCCCCTCATCAACGTGTCATTAAGAACTGCAATTTTTCCAGACCTCCAATTTTTAATCTGTACAATGGTGATAAGAAATACCTGGCAATATATGAAACCATATCACCCAGCTATTCCACTCCTCAGTATTTATCCTAAAGAACGGAAACCATCATTCTATAGTGATTCATGCGTACCCACGTTTATACCAGCACAATTCGTAATAGCCAAACTACAGAATCAGCCTAAGTGTCCATTAATGGTGAATGGATAAAGAAAACGTGGTATATATACCCCATGGAGTTTTATTCAAATGGAGAGAAGAATGAAATGATGTCATTCACAGGAAAATGGATGGAACTTAAGAACATTATGCTAAGTGATATGAGCCACATTTAGAACACTTAGGGTCATATGTTTCCTCTTGTATGTGGAAGCTAGAGAGGAAGAAGGAAAAGAAACACGAAGGTGAGAATCTCATGAAAATGGAAGGGAAGTCCGTGGTGTAGTAGAAAAAGACAAGGGGGAGAGAGAAGCGGAAGGAGGGGGAGTGTGCCAAATGATTTTGCCATGCTGCGTGCACGGACACATATGGAGACACACTAATTCAGTTTGTCTTCTAGTAAGGACACAATCTATGTAATAATTAACTTTACTATGAGAAGTCAGTGAAAATGTCCAAAAACTAGTTTTAAAAATCAAAGAAAGGTTAAGTAATGTCTATTTAAAGGCAAAAAGACAGAAAGAAAATATTTAACCATCTATGATTGCTGAGAGATTGAAAGGGGTTAAAGTATCTTGTTGATTGTTTTAAGCGGCCAAATGTGGCAGAGACCTCAGAGTGTGCCAAGAAGGAAGGAGGAACACCCAGAGACCCCGGCAGCTGTCCGTGGTGCTGACCTCAGAAAAACAAATCCTAGGATCTAGAATGCAGAATTAACCCAAAGGAGTAGCAAATCAACATCCAGGGAATGGCCACTGGGCACCAGGCTGGGTGCTCTACACATCGTGGAAGTGAAGAGTCAGCACCTGGTTCCCTGAGGAACATCGCTATGAAACACTGCTCCACCGCTTGAGCACAAAGGGCCCAGACACTTCCTCAGCCTTTGTGAGCCTCGGTTTTTTGTGTGTAAAACAGACACCACGATGGCCTCAGCATCACAAGATTTTGATGAGGGTCTCATACCATAATGCACGCAGAGCTTTTATGTGATACATGTGTGCACCAGGTTCCGAAAAAATGGAAACCGGTGCTGCCTTCCCAGCAAAACAGCAGATTCCCCGACCATCACCATTCCAATGTTCTCAGCAGCCTTGTGTACTTTCATTTCTATCCTTAAAATGGGGAAACTGAGTTTGCACACACAGTTGGTCCCAAAGTCACTGGGAAGCAGGTGTCCGCCTGGCTCCTTACCTCTGCACCCCCACTGATTGCTCCCCACACACCCACCCTATCAGGATGCAAAATACCAATCTGCACTGCAAAAGGACCACAGTTTCCGGAAAAGATCTGCACACCAAGCCATTATTCCAGGGCAACAGACATTCAAACTGGAGAGCCCACTTCGGTAATGAACATCCCTTGTATTTCGCAGAACCTTCCAGAATCCATTTCCAAAGCTTAATCCCATTGTACCCTCCTAATGACAAGGGAGGTAATTACTCTCCCTCAATAGTTAAGATGATGCACAGTGTCACATAGAACCCAGGGCCTGTAAGAGCCAAGTCACTCCTCTTTGTTCCAGCCACATAATGACCTAGGAATAAGAGAACTGGCTCCATGGCCCTGGGTGTATTTTGAAGGCTCACATTACATCACAGACAATTCCCAAAGAGGGGACACCTTGCTGGTAGGCTCTGACCACTTCCTGTTTTTATCATCTCCTGGTGTTGACAGCACCACACACAGTGTCCACATGCCTTGGAGGCTGAGAGGGGAATGGGAAGGAAAGGTATGATCGGGAGATTGGCTGTGAAGCCCCAACCATCTTTACCAGACTGCTCAGAACACTTTGCACAAAGAACAGCACATGTGACCTGGTCAGCCCCAGACCCAGCACCATGGAAACCACTCAGTCCCTAACACCAGGCGACTGAACAGAGGAATCCACGAGAATTCTCATTCCACTCCATCACACAAGAAACCCATTTCAAAATGTCCTCCAAAGAGACAGCAAAGTCACGTCTCCTACCTCAGCACTGCAGGTCGCCGGACTTTCCAAAACCTGCAAGTTAAAGAGAGGAAAAAAACATGAACACTGATTCAACAAGAAGGTAACTGGATTAATTGTGTTTTTAAAGGAACCCACTTCAATATTTGTTATGACCGGAGGGGACAAGAGGACAACATATGCAGGCAGCCACACCCCCCCACACACAGGTGCTTTTCAACCAAGGGCAGCATCAGTGTTTGTTTTTCCAGTCCTGCTTGTAAGGTGAAGAGGATAATTAATATTTCCAACACATTATATCAATCTTGCCAGGAAGAAAAAGGGGAGGGCCGTGTGCAGCATCCGTGCAAGGGGGAGCAACTGCAAGAACGCAGAGAAGCAAAGGTATCAAAGGCATTCAGGAGGCTTTTCCCTTAAAATCGCAAGTCTACGTTAGAAGCCGCAAGCACAGCAACAGCAACGGCCTTATGTTTGCAAAATGCCTCAAAATATTGTGAAAGGAAGGAGTGTGCCAGGCACTGTGCCAAGCTCTGCACATTTCTTGGTCTCGTTTCATCCCCACATCATCCCCTGTTCACAGGTGGGAACACCAGGCTTTGGAAAAGGAGGGAATTCTTCCCAGATCTAAGAGCTGGAAACTTGATTCAACCCCAAGACAAGGGCATACAGACTTTCTGGCCCCCACTGCAGAGCTCACCTTGGGCCAACAAGATCTGATTCAGACACCAACCCTACTGCTCATCCACCCCTAGAAAGGATCTGCTGGCACAGGGCAGTGTTTCTCTGATTGCTCCAGAGCAGCTTTCTACTCTGCGACACTCCCTGACTCCTGAGTTTGGCATGGGCAACCTCAGTCGCAGCTTCCTCTTGGAAAACACGACTGTCATACTCTGAACTGCATTGTCAAAATTCAGGAGTTGAAGTCCTGAGTCACAGTGTGAAGGTGCGTGTGTGTGCAGGGGGCCCTGAGAAGCTATGTAGATGGAGAGAATAGCCGGAGGGTGGGGTGTCATTGCGGAGTTGGTGTCTGTACAATTGGAGACACAGAGGGCTTGCTTCCTCAGCCTCCATCCTCCACACACCAAGGAAGGACCACAGGAGGACACAGAGAGGTGGCTATCTGCACCCCTTGGAAGAGTGTTCACCAACACCCACTCTGTTGGCAGTTGACCTTGGACTTCCAGCTTCCAGGAAGATGACAAACAGATTCCTGCTGTGTAAGCCATCAGCCCATGGGGTTTTGCTATGAGCTACTGAGATATCTAAGATACAGACCGATACCAGCTCAGAGCTGTGAATTCAGCGCACATGGCTTCCTCAGCAGGCTGACCAGCTCCTGCGGCTTGCACAGGCTCAGCCCCAGCTCCATCCCGCCTGCACTCACCCTCAGGACACAGGACCACCGCCACTCACCATTAGCCCCAGACAGGGCTCAGGCAGAGCTTGCTGCCCACCCAGCTGCTTTCACGCATGATTAGCTGCTTCTTTTTTTTTTTATTCAGAAATTTATCTGTTGAACAATCACACAAGCTTCTAACAAAATAATTTAATGTATATACAGATTCTGAAAATTAGATTTGCCCCCAAGAGCCCCCCCAACAATTACCCACCCTTTTCCCTTCCCTCCCCTCCCATGATTAGCTTCTTAAACCAGAGGTGAGCCTTCAGACTGATCTCAGCCAAGAGAGTCCATGAGCCACCGCCGAAGGCTTGCAGAGCAGCAAATCCAGGGCCGGGCCCCAGAGGAACACCACGGCACATGACAAATGCCAGAGGCCACAGACTTCCCTCCCCTCTCTCCCCAAGCCCTTTCAGGACTGGCACTGGGAGAGCAGCCAGCATTCTAGCCTCAGCCACATCCCTAAAGCACAGAAAGATCCCTGGATTGCATAACCTCTGTGTGTGTGTGTGTGTGTGTCTGTGCGCGCGCACGCGCGCGCATGTCCATGTCCATGCTGGAACCCACGAGGGAGTGAGGGACTAGTTGGACAGTTGACACATGCGTCTCTAGCAGAACTACATTCTCTTGGCTTCACCCAAGGGCAACAGGGTTCTCGGCTGACCTCTCTGACTACCTTGTGCGCTCCCTAATTTTCTGTGTTTTATGCAATAAGGTCCCTCGACCCCTCCCCCATCAGGTCAGCTCCACTTCCTGCACCCACCTTAAAAACTCACCAACACGGAGCAGAATAAGCCCAGCTCTCATTGTAGCACTGTTCATGATAGCAACTTGTTAAAAAAAAAAAACTATAGTGTGCAAAACACAGAGTTGGGACACTCAGCTGTCTCTGGGGTAGGACACCTGGGAATAGTGGGGCCTTGGAGAAGCTAGAGATCGCCAACTCCACCTAAAGTCATCTGCGTTCCATTTTTAATAGGCAAACTGTGGATCTAGGCCAACAAAACAGGCAGGCAGTTTAGATGTGACTGCTGAACTTCCAGTGTATGATCCTTTAAGCCAAATCCATTAGGACGCATCTGTACTAAAAACTATCATGAAGCACGGGGAGGATCCTAATGTCCTGACATTAAAAATGCCACAGCATGTGCGGTTAATGAAATGGGAAGGTGCAGAATGGTTTGCCCAACATGGTATCACTTGCCAAAACCACCACTCACGTCAACACACATGACACATTCTTTCCATGCACGAACAGGTCTGAAAAATGTGCGGGAGGATGCACCCCACACGGACAACAGCTCTGCCTCCGAGGGGCAGCCTGGAGCCCCGCTGAGACTTGTATGTTCAAGGACAGTCATGGGCAGCGCTCTTCTTCTGAACTGTTTCAAACTTTACATTCAGAACGTATCCATTTATGAAATTAAATAATGTTCTCTCCGGGTTAATAAGAGAACTGAGAGAAATGCTGGCTCTTTTTGTTTTTTTAGCTCATTGAAGAGGAAACTAAAAAGAACTTTCTCACCATCCATGTATGGTGACAGTCGGTAGAAGGCAAGGCAGACAGTCATGCGGCAGGGAGTGGTGGGGCCTGTGGGCAACTGGAGACCAACTGCAGTTCATTTATGATTTATAATTCCACACACCGGATAAATACATGAGACGCACATGGCGAAACCTACTGAGGACTCTCTGGGCAGCTGAGAGCCTGAGTAGGGACAGTATGAGAGAAAAACAATTTTATTTTACCTTTTTTCATCTAGTTTTCATTGCTCTGACACTTAGTTGCATATGTGGTGCTGGGGTTCGAACCTGCATCCTCGTGCATGCCAGGCAAGCACCATAACTGCTGAGCCACCGCTCCAGCCAGCTGAAAGCCTTTCTACTGCGCATTCAGTGTGGGTTACAGTCACATTCATGCTCTCATCTACGCTGTATTCAGGGTGGTTTGTGGTCGTATTCCTGGTGTCTATGCTGCGTTCAGGGTGGGTTACGGTCAAATTTGTTCTATCCTCTACACTGCATTCAGGGTGGGTTGTGGTCATATTTGTGCTATCTACATTGCATTCAGGGTGGTTTGTGGTCGTATTCATGGTGTCTACACTGCATTCAGGGTGGGTTATGGTCATATTCGTGCTGTCTACACCGCATTAAGTGTTAGGGTTATGGTCATATTTGTGCTGTCTACACTGCATTCAGGGTGGTTTGTGGTCGTATTCATGGTGTCTATACTGCGTTCAGTGTGGGTTATGGTCACATTCATGCTCTCATCTACACTGCATTCAGGGTGGGTTATGGTCATATTCGTGCTGTCTACACTGCATTCAGGGTGGTTTGTGGTCACTCTCATCCTAGTTTCAGGAACTCCTTTCCATGCACATGGCTTAGGGCTTATTCAGCCTCGTGTACCTGCAGACCTCAGGGCTTGTCTGCGTCTTGCTGTGGCTGGAAGGCACCGTGGTCAGGACAGGGCTCTTTAAGGGCTGCAGATGCCAAGCGACGGTGTTTGGCTTTTATCTTGTCAGCGCAGCAGCCATCAGAGTGCGGCCAGTGGGGGGCTGATATGATTAGAGCCCTGCTTGAGGTGGGCCATTCTGTGGACCAGCGCAGGGCACAGAAGGGACACAGGAAACTCCCAGCAGGACACGCTTTAAAGGCTCGTTCCAGCTTTCCTGCATCCCTTTGATCATTTCCTACCCTCTCCTCCGGTTTCCCTGTGTGCTTTTGAACCCCCCACAGCAAGGCTCTCCTCCTCACCTGTGCTGGGGACTTGATGTGACGACTGCTTTTCAACTCCTGCCTCTGCCTTCAAAGCCAACTCTTATTCACATGGGGACACTGAGGTTGGGGCAGTGAAGCACCTCTCCTGAGAAGTGATGTTTGGACCCTGCTCAGAGGCCCTGGCAGGCATTCTGCTTACACGGTGGAGGCTCCCGCAAACTTGCAGGTGTCAGGCTGAGCTGACTGATGGTGGCCAGATCCTGGATGGCCACAGCCACTAGGTTTCCCTCCACACCTGTGTCTCAGATGCCCAATCACCGTCTGGGGCCCAATGCTCAAACCAATCCCTCGGCTACCTGGACCCTCCTGCTGAACAGTGGGGGTGCCCCTCTCTGACTTGTGCAGAGTGACGGTGGACACATAAAGGGGTCCTGATCCACACCCAAGAGCTTACGTCACTCTCTGGCAAAGGGTGGAGCTGGGATGGAACACAGCTTTGTGGGATGTGTGATTCGCTCTCTGCACAGTCCGACCACGCTTCCCTCCCCAAGAGAGCAGGCTCTCCACTGCTGCACCCCACGCACCCCAACAGGCTCCTCAGCCGGATGCCAGGCACTCCGTTGCCAGACCCCACTTTCCAGAGATGAGCTCTTGGGCAAGTACAGAGAACTAAAAGTGGTCACAAAGTCTTTGCACGTCTCCCATCAAGCAGTGTGGTCTATGACCCCAGCTCCTGGATGACATGAACCATCCCAACCTTGACTGACAGCTCATAGCAGAAGGGACATAGTGCTATCTTAGAAGACTGGCAGCTTCCATGGCCGGCTCCTAGGGCACCCTCAGTTGGAATGTCTGACATCCCGCTCTTCTGACGCAGCCACACTGAAGGGGCCACATCTGGGCACTTTGAAATTGTCCCGGCTGAGCTCTGACTTCCTGCACCAGGTACCTTGAACCTCCCAGGCAGTCCAGTTGCCAGCCACAAGCTTCCGCGACAGCCACGACGACCATGTCCAACAAGCCTTCCCCACTCCTGATGAGCAGACCTGGGTATCATCAGCAGATCCTGGGCCTTGAGCACTGGTCACACCAAAATATCACCACCCTGGTGTCAGCTGGCTCTCGGACAGAATACCTGAGAAAATCAATTTCAAAGGAAAGCTCTTCTGGCCCACAATTTCAGAGGTTCCAGTCCACAGTCACTTGACCCCATCGCTGTGGGACTGTGACGAGGCAGGAGGCAATGGCAGGGCACAGCTGTCAGTTCCTAGCAGCTGGGAATCAGAGAGGGAGGAGGGACCAGGTACAAGATGCAAGCTTCAAGTGGCCTCCACTCAGGACCCACTACAATTTCCACCACCTCCCAGGGGTGCCACCAGCAAGGGACCAAGTCTTCGACACATGAGCCTTCAGGGCACATTCCAGATCCAAACTGTGACAGCCACACAGTAGGAACTTAGCTTCGCTAAGCCTATACTTTTATACTTGCAAGATAAGGATTCTACTATACAAAATTTTTGTAAGCGCTGACAAAATCAAGGGCTCCATGGCTCGTCCTGGACCCTGGTGCACGGGAAGCAGTGAGTTCCACCTCCCCACTCACAGACCGCAAGCCTCATACTCTTCCCTGGGCGTGTTTCCACAGGCAGTGGCTAATATTTACCATCAGGTGGTGGCTTTCAGAGAGCTCACCTGATCTCCAGGAAACACAAACGGGTAGCTCTGGAGTTAGAAACACCTCAGCTTTCTAAGTCCTCATTGGTACCTGAAGCACGAGCCCCACTGAATTTAGGAGAGCAGTTAATGAGCAGACCACCTAAGGAGGAACTTCTGAAAGCACTCAACCTCCCTCTCCCCCTTCCTCTCCTCCTCTCTAGCCCGTGACATGGACTCAGCCAGAGCCACCAGAACTCATCCCAGCTCCTAAGATGTAACTGTAGAAAAGGAAAAGGGCCCGTTCATGGAGAAGTTACTGCCTCCCCTCCATCCCACCAAATTCTGTGGGCTCCAGGCACATCCAATGAATCCATGTCTCTTCAAATTCTTCTCGAAAGCGCACACGGTTTCTCTTAATAACTCTCACTTGTCAGGAATGAAATATTTACATGCGTTGGCTTCAGAATTCTGGCAGCTTGTAACCTAAGAATAGTTTCACTTATGGTGCTGAACGACTGTCTTAGGTCGAACTCATGAAGATGCTGAGATGAGCCAGAGGGTGCAGGGGGCAGGAGAGGGAAGGCAAAGCTATGGGAGGTGGGTGCTGAGCAGGGAGCTGTGACACATCCCTGTCCTTGATGTGTCCTTGAAGTTGGAGTATTAAAGAAGGCTAAAGTAGTTACAGCACAGGGTTGATGGGTGTCTGAGCGGTGACAAGCCCATCAGTCACCCTGACACCGGCTGGGAGACACTGGGAGATTGCAAACATTACCTGGAGCTTAATTATGAGGAGGGAAAGGCTGGCCTGGGATGAGCAGTGGATGCTACACCTGCCCACACCCCTTCCCCCTGGACACTGTAGTCCCTAAAGGTGGTCACTGTAGGGCTTTCCTCCCCAGGAGCCTTGTTACTTTTTGAAGCTAGGATGCAAGGTTTTAAAAAGCTCCTCAAAGAGTTTTGTTTTCAAATTTAGTTCAATAATCTGGAAATGTAGATAAAGGTCCTTAAACACCCTCCTTCCCTTTGACCCAGGGAGTCTTTCCTACATATTTATTTCAAAAACAGGAAAAGGCTGGTGGCACAAACTGATATTTTATAACTTCTTTTGTAATGAAAAATAGAAAACAACCTAGTTGCCCAACAATAGGGGATTGGCTCCTCTATTGGTCCCCTATATGCTGGTTCATCCCTGTTTCACAGACTCTTCTATAGTTACTAAAGAGATGGTCAAGCAAAGTCAGAAATAATATAGGATAATGTTTTATTACGAAAACAATACCAGGAGGCTGGAAGGGTGACTTGGTGGTTATGGCCTTGCCTGGTGTGCACAAGTACATGGGTTCAAACCCCAGCACCTACACATACAACTAAGTGTCAGAGCAAGGAACATGTGGAAAAACTCAGTAAAAATTGATTCTGTCTCTCTCTCTCTCTCTCTCACTGTCCTTCTAAAAAAAAGAAAACAATGCCAATCACGTATAGGATCTCATTTCTATTAGAATGTTATTTTAGTTAGCTTTTTTCCATTGCTGTGACCTTAAGTCCCAACAAGAACAATTTTAGGACAAGAAGTTTATTTTAGGGCTCACAGTTCCGGAGATCTCCGTTCACCGAAGGCTGGCTTCATTCCTCCGGGCTAGAGGTGAGGCAGCACATCAGGGCCGGAGAATGTGGTGGAGAGAGGCAGCTCTCGCGGTGACTGGGAAGCAGGGAGACTCCACCACCAGACACACAATGCATAGCCAACGCCCCACCTTCTCCAGCCACCCCACCTGCCTTCGGGGATTAGCTGATTGGGCTGAGGCTCTTGTAAACCAAATCATTCTACCTCTGAGACTTCCTGTCTCACATGAGCCTTTCGGGGACACCTTTCATCCAAACCATAACATTCCTCATCTGGCCCCCAAAAGCTCATGCTCATCTCGCAGCGCAAAATACCTTTTGTCCACTTCCAAGAGTCCCCACAGACTTAAGTTCCAAGATTGCTCAGAAGTCCAAAGTCTCCTCTGAGACTCAAGGCCAACTCATTGTGAGCTCCTATAAAAATCAAAAGTAATTTACAAGTATCTAATATATAAATGTACAGAAATAACATTCCCATTCAGGAAGATAGGGGCATGGAAACAAGGGATGGGACCAAAGCAAGACTGAAATCCAGCTGGACAAACAAGTCCTACAGCTCCATGTCCAGCACCTGGGGCATGTGGCATCCTGATGCTCTCTTCAAGGGCTTGTGCAGCTCCACCCCTGTGGCCTTGCTGGTTGTGACCTTTCTCTTCGCTTCTCTGTTCAATTCCTGCAGCTTTCCTCGGCAAAGGTTCCATGCTACTGGCGTTTCTTAATCTTCGGGGTCTCCACTGAAGCTGCCGCTTCCTCCCACATCTCCACACGCAGCCGTCTCAGGTGCTGCCCACAGGCACCGCAGCCCTGCTGCCGCTTGCCTGGCCTCCCAGGCCTTCCTTCAGGAATTAATTTTATTCATTTTTTTTCCATCTGGTTCTTGTTTGTCCAACACGCAGTTGTATATGTGATGCTAGAGTTTGAACCCAGGTTCTCACCCATGCCAGGCAAGCACTCTACCACTGAATCACTGCTCCAGCCCCAGGCCTTCCTTTGAAATCTTGGAGGAAGTCTCGATGACCCTTTAAGTCCAGCAGCTTGCAATCCTGCAGATTCAACCCATATGGTTGCCACCAAGGGCTGCTGCCATCTCCAGGGACCTTGGCTGCAGCAGCCTCTGAGTGCCAGGGTGGGTGAGTACATCAAAAAACCTTCCTGGACCCCATTTTGCAAGAAGGGTGCTCCAGTGGTCTCTTCTCAAAGGAATTTCCACTCCCTTGAGCCTGGGATGGACGTGGTCTTTCCAATTCCTGAGATGCCCTCAAGCCGTCTTTCTTTTGCCTCTGGGCAAAGTATTCTGCATTTTAGTTGCAAAGTCTTTAACAACAGCAACTTCCTTAGCCCCAGTTTTACTCCCATCTTTCAAGTCCAAGTTTCCCAAATCTTTCCACTCTGCTTCATGATGCTGAATATCGCTGTAAACTTGGTTAAAAGCCACGAGCAATACCCAAGCCACCACCTGAGTGCTACACTGCCTAGACGTTTCTACCAGATTAAGAAGTCCGTTGCTTTTAAAATCAGTTTCATAAGAAGCTTCAGGATATGGGGAAAACGCAGAGAACCACTTCACCAGAACATTGCAAGAACGGCCTCTAGTTCAGTTTCCAAGCGTCCTCCCACCACTCTGAAACCCTCTGCCCTGTCTTCACTATTCCACAGTCTACTGGCATTCTGGTCTTCTGAGCTCCCACCAGAACCCCCCATTAAGCTTCGCCTATGATAACCTATAGCTTTTCCAGCTTCCATCACTAAACTTTCCAAATTCCCCCTACAAACTCCAACAAGCTCCCAAACCACATGGTCAGGTTGGTCACAGCAGTGACCCCACTTCCGGGACCAATTTCTGTTTTAGTCAATCTTTTTTTTTTTTTTCATTGCTGTGACTAAAAGACCCAACAAGAAAAATTATAAGAGGAAAAATTGATTTTAGGGCTCACAGTTCCAGAGGTCTTAGTCCGTAGAAGGCTGTCTTTGTTCCTTGGGGCTTGAGGTGAGGCTGAATATCATGGTGGAAGAGTATGGTGGAGGGAAATGGTTCAGGGCATTGCCCTCAGGAAGCACAGAGAGACTCCACTTGCTGGATACAAAATAGGAACCCCAAAGGCATGCCCCAAACAACCCACCTCCTCCAGCCATACCCTACCCACCTTCATCTACCACTCAGTTAATCTCTGCCAGAGTATTGATTCACTAATTATGTTGAGCTCTCATAACCCAATCGTTTCTCCTCTAAGCCTTCTTGCATTGTTTCATACATGAGCTTCTGGGGACATCTAGTATCCAAACCAGTTCTAATGCTACCTGCTCCACTGCTCCGTCAGCGGCCGCAGAGCAAAGCTGGGCTGTGTGACTCCAAAGAGCTCAAGCAAGGAGATGAGAGGCCAGCTGTAGCTTCCAGCCTTTCACCGTCAGGCACTACGCTGTGGGATTTATTTATGCTCTCAGTCCTCAGAGTCTCCCAGGGAGGCACGATTCCATCAGTGCTATGGAAATCAGGGGCCCGAAGAGGTTAGAAGACTTTCCCAGGCAACATCACATTTCAAAGCCTGAGTGGGGATGTAAGCCCAGGGGGGACCGACTCCCAAACCCATTTCCCTTCGTCACCACCAGCCACACGTGAAGGAAACACGTGGTGGCCTTCTTGCTGTGGCAGACTTCCGTTTGCAAAGCTCTTGTGGTAAAATTTGAACTGCTATGGAAACAGCCCTGGAGTTCCCCAATATCTTCTTCCCTCAGAGATCCAGGGCCTGGAATCCGTAATGGCAGATGTTGTCCCTCAGGCAGTTTGGAAACACACACAGCTCTAGAAGAGGTGTCCTGGAGAGGACACCTGGTCTGGGGTGTTGGAATCTGAGGAACAGGAAGCAGGGTGCTATTTATGACCCAAGGCACATGCTAAGAATTTCCCCTTTGTCCTCTGTGGCTGTCCAGCATCACATGCCCTTTCTTGGAGCAGCCCAATTTCCATTTTGAGGAATTGCCCCTTCCTCTGCCAGAGGTGGCCAGTTTTCCACTTGGGATGCAGGAAGGGCAGGTCCACTGATGCTTAATGCCGGCCGCACTTCTGGATCACACAGAGGGCCAGACAAAAGCTGCTGCTTAGGACAAACAACAGGAAATCTGATGTCACGAGAAGGGGACTAGAGTAGGCATTGCATGGAAGCTCCCCAGGTGAGTGTGCCAAGTAATCAGACTGGTGGACAACTGACTGGAGGCTTCTGGTCAGGTTCCTGGGGCAGGATGGCATGTGCCTGACCCAGCAATGCCCTCCTCGCCTGATGTCTCAACTTCCGAGTGGCATGAGGGCGTGTGTACATGGAGAGAGGGTGTGTATCCCAGTGTGGCTTTCGGTCCGCATGAGTTCTGCTGAGAGGATTCCTGTCCCCAGAATCCCAGCAACAGTTTGCTTCTTGCCTCTTTCCAGCTGGTTCTCTGGCCTTTCTGAGAACCCTAACCTAACAAATTCCCTCCTGTTTAAGTAGTCCAGGGACAGTTGTAGGTGGACACAACAACTGCAAGGGCCACACACCGAGCCAAGCAAGTGTCAGGAAATGCTGTACGCTCCTGTTAATGGACAGCAGAGACGACTGTCCACTCCAGATGGCTAAGTGTCCACTACAGACTCATGACCCCCACACAGGGAAATGGCTGCCCAGTCGGGGACCATGTTCCCAGGCATCCCTAGGTCTAGATGGCTCCCTGAGACTGACTACTTACTACCAAGCACATGTGACCTATGGTGAGGGGAGCCCCTTCCAGGCCATGCAGCTGGAGGGGCAGGTGTGTGTCCTATGCATTTCTTAATGGAGGCATTCAGCAACTGAGAAGGAGAAAGCTGTAGGACAGAAGAAGCCATGGATGGCTGTCAAACCCCCAGGAACCCAACACAGGGCTTCAAAGGAAGCAAAGAATTAACTTTACTGTTACAGGACTGAAATTTTTAACTGGAACTGGCAATGTCTCAGCTGAGGAATACTATCATCAACGTTGCTGCCAATGTTAGCGATGCTAACCACACACACTCAGAGCCGGTGCTTGAGAGTTCATGATACAGCACAACTTATTCTAAGGGTTCTGTGGGTAGAAGCTCAGGGGTAATAACCCCACCACCACCAGGGACTTGGTGACTTCCACCCTCCTGTTTAGTTGTCCTAACTGTCATCAGACAGATCAAAGCCAGGAATGACAGTAAACATTCTACCATGTGCAGGACAGATGCCCACGGCAGCAAACGATGGGACCCTAAATGTTACTTGTGCCACGGCTGAGAAACCCTGCAGCAGCTCATGAAGGTTCAAGGTCACCCTTGAGTACCATACCACTGTGATCTGCAGTTGAAGGACACAGGTCCAGGGCAGGAGAACGAGTCTATGCCTTGTACCACAGCTGCGGGAGTCAGCGCCAGACCTGACAGCAAGCCCTCTTCAGCACCATAACCACTGAGCCACCGCTCCAGCCCACCTTCTTTTTTAAAGCAGAGATTTATTGGTATTTATTTCCCTCTTCCTACTTCTTTTCCTGTATCCTACCAGTTTTGGTAATGTTATATTCTAATTTTCATTTGCCTTGAGGTATTTTTAAAACTTTTGATTTTTGCTGTTGCCCAATGGTTGTATCATTTAGTTTCTATAGGAATCTATATAGTAATGAATCATGAAGTTTCTATATACAAACAATGAACTATCCACAAAGGAAATTAGTAAAGAAATTTCATCCACAATAGCCAGCAAACAGGATAACATACTTAAGAATGAACTTAACCAAAAACTTGGGAGAGCTGCACACTGATGAAGGAAATTTAAGAACATAATGATGAACGAAAGGAAATTTATGTTTGTGGATCAAAAATAAAAATTAGTAAGATACCTATACTACCCAAAGAGATCTACATATTCAGTGTGATCCCTATAAAAATTCCAGGGACATTCTTTACAGAAAAAAATCCTAAAATTCATATGGAACCATAAAGGAACCCAAATGGCCAAAGAAATCTCAACCAAAAAACAGAGCTGGGGGCATCACACATTTCCTAGCCTCAAAATACATTCTGAAGCCACAGTAACTAAAACAGTATGGTACCAGCATATAAGCAAACATTTAGACCAATGGAACAGACCAGAGGACCTGGAAACAAATCCACCACCGTCAACCCATCTTCAAGCCATGCCAAGGAACGTCACAAAGACTTGTCACTAGTACATAGCACAAGTAATTCTGGCTGTCCACATGGGACAGAAACAAACTGGACCCTTGTTTCACCCTTCATTCAAATGTCATTTCAAATGGATGGAAAATCAAAAGGTAAGACTTTAAAACCACTGAGCCTTGGCTAGAACACTGTCCTGCCTCTCTGCCCACCTCCCCATGACTTTGACCCCAAACTCAGTTCAGTGGCATCAGGCTCAGCTGGCTTAGGTCCCCCTCCCCACACATCCTCTCTCCCTTCCTCCCTTCCTTTCTTCCTTCCTTCTCTTCCTCTTCCCCCTGGGAGGAACTCCTTAGGCCAGTGGAGCCTCCTGCATGGGGTCTGAGGGACAGAGGAAAAGGGCTTGCTGTGCACCGGGGAGAGCAGCTTGTCAGGCTAGCATGTGAGTGCATCCTGATGTCCTAGAATCAGGTCATGATCATGACAGGTTCCAGCATGACAGCCTGGGGTTGCTGGGCTGATGCTGGGGGCAAATCCCCCAGCAGCATGGAGGAAAGGAGGCCGAAGCCTGGGCAGTGGTCCTGCAGATGCATCCTGTACAGGGAAGGCAGGCCTGGCCTGGGAGGTTCCCAAGTGCCCACAGCTCAGCTTGGCTCAGAGGACAGGGGAGCCTCTGACAAGGCAGCTCCAGGCTCCTGAGGCCTGGCCTTTCACAAATCACCTTCTGCCACTTCTGCGTGGTGAGTGAGCTGCCTCCCTGCCTGGCAGCTCAAATCTGAGCTCCTCACGGTGACTGGACCCTTGGACACGGCAGGTGGAGCACATGCGAGATCAGGCTCCAGAGTGGCCCTTGAGTTTCATCTCCGCCCTGCTACCTACACCTGAGCAGGCCGAACCTGCTCTCAACCCGTTTCCTCGTCTGTTTAATAGTGACCACATTGGGTTATTTAAGGAGCAATGTGACAAGGCACACAGAGTGTTTCGAATAGTTCTTGGTGCAGAAAGAACAGCAAAACCTGTCTGTCTAATGTGCATTACCACCATTCTGTTTTTACTTTGTTGCTGCTGCTTTGTTAAGGGTCTTAACACAGTGCTTGGGACACAACGTGCCAGCAAAGGATGCTTCCGTCCTTCTTTCTCCTTCCTGGAAATGATTCTAGAGTGGAGTTCCTGGTTCAAAGGACACGAGTGTGTGAGCATGTGTGTCTCTGTGCATGCACATTTTGATGTGTGCATGTGTTTGCTTGCAAGTTTGGATGTGTGCATGAGCATGGGTGTGTGTGCATAAGCATGGGTGTGTACATGTGAGCATGGGTGTGTGCATGTGAGCATGGGTGTGTGTGCATGAGCATGGGTGTGTGCGCATGAGCAAGGGTGTGTGTTTGCACGTGTGTGTTCTGGACAAGTTGCACAACACTGGCCCCATATTCCTTCTGGAAGGTAATTCCCAGCCCCTGTCTCTTCCTCTATCCACCCATCACCTTCAATCGCCTCCCCAATTCATCCACTTGCCTCTGATTCCGATGGAAAAGTCAGTCCCTCTTGTCTGAATGAGAGGGAAGCAAACTACTTAGCCAGTTAACTGAGGCCCCGTCCCTCTTAGCCACTGGGACTGTAGAGCCATCAAGAGCCGGGCTCTCAACCTGGGCTCTGGTTAAGCAGGATTACCTGGGGTGGCTGGGACTGGTGGAGACAGAAGGTGCTTCAAAACTTAATCAAAAATTAATTAGAAAAAGAAACAAGCCAAAGGACAAACATCTGCGAGCAGATGATCCGCCAAGGAAAACAAAC